>VCRD01000979.1:68269-89245 GCA_006783055.1 Trinorchestia longiramus | reverse complement strand
ATCGTTCGTGATTCCTTAACTATTGAATGCTTCAAACTTTCTAATTCAGTAGCAATATCTTTTTCTACTGATTCTAATGGGTTGTCACACTCGTTCGAACATGTAAGGAGAGCAAAGAAATAACCGTCGAGATTGCCGCAGAGAAGCACGTGACTACAGGAACGATGGGGCGTTAGTGGACCATCAGCGATGACAACACCATTTTGACACACCGCGACTCCTCTGGGAATCTTAACCCGGGGTTCTTGACAGGAAACAACACGATCACTTGAGTGCGAAGAAACAAGCGCCATGTTCATCAGTAACATGAAGCGTGAAAGCGCCATCTGCACGTAGAACAACCACATTAATGAACAATATAATTTTTTGTGAAATATTAAAGCATATAAAGGCCCTCGGAGATAATACAAAAATGTTCACCGAGTATCTATGGCAAAAATAAAGTACTTTTAATATTACTAATACCACCATAACGGTTACAGTTACTGTATCTCGTCAATGCAGCTCACGAAGGCTCAAGAAATGAAGTTCACCCATTTTTCCGTTTATGTATTTTCTGTTTGATCGATTCCAACATCCTGAACACAACGATGCATCTATTACCTAGAATCATACACCAAAATTAGCGATTTGTTGTGCTGTGTTCGAGTGTCTGAAGTGATATGAGAAAAAAATTCTAAGTGTACCGAAAGAAGTTTCCTTATTTTGTATGAATGGGAAGATTATTTCAAGGGCAAATAATGAGAAGCACTCGTGTTTTCGCATTACAGTTTGAACCAAGATGGAAATGTTATGCAAAGAAATAATTACGAAATTTGTCACTTTAACAATAATACTGTCTAAAGTATTGGTGCCTATTGTATGTTAATTGTACATATACTCGTATAAGATGCTTCTTCCTTAGTTTCGATTTTGAAAACGATACTGGGATTCTTTTTTCTTTGAAACAAAAACAATGAAACACTATGTACTTATACTGCACGTGCACCCTCCTTTACATCATACACGTGCATCAATCATTCAGATACAAGGAGATGCTTTCTTCTCATAGAGGAATACAACACTCAATACAATTTTTATGGAGGAATTTCAAGTAAAATACAATTTTCTTATACTAATACAACGTTCAATACAATTTTCATGGAGCAATACAACGCTCAATACAATTTCCATGGAGGAACTCAACGTATGATATAATTCTCAAAAACGAATACTGACTTTTTTGAGCCTTTATAAGATGGCAACTATCTTATTAAATTTCACACATTTTCATGTAATACATATAGTCGTACCTACATTTATTTCTTAACGCTTATGGCATATTATACAATTCTAAAATTAACAAGTCATGTTCAAAGGTCGTAAGTGTGTAGTTATATGAAGTATATTTCGCTGTGACTGAATACATTGCGACTGATGTCTTCTGTTATGATACACAACAGTTTTACCGTATCCTTTGTCTTCTATTGTCATGTAACTTACAAACCTATGAGTTTAAATAGGGGGTGGAGCAAAAGTCACTTTACATTTCTAAAAATCATTAAAACAAAACCTAACGAAGTAAGTAAAATAAATGGGTTGCATAAAATATGAAAGAAAAAATCTTTAAAATTTTGGTTACTATCTAGTAAGCTGGTCCAAAGAATACATTGTTATTAAAACAGTCCTATTATCAAGTAGCCGAAAATGACGAAATACTGTAAAAAGCAACGAGCAAGAAGGCCCCTCTGGTCAAGTGACCAGCAGCATCAGACTATAGACAGAAAGCAAGAATAGTGGAGAGTTATTTTAAACATAATAGATCTTTGGTTGCAGTGCAGAGGGACTTCATGCCAACATTTAATCAACGAACAAGTCCTTCCCGACATTGCATTATTGCAATGGTTTCAAGATTTAAAGAACTCGGGGTCCACAGCTGAAAAGGAAAGCTCTGGCAGACCGAGAGCGATACAAAATGCTAGTGTAACTCAGCGTGTTTTAATCTGTGATCGAAAAGAGCCACGAACGTCAAAATACATGTATTGTCATAAAGTCCCCTTGCACTGCAACTAAGGAGCTATTATTTTTAAAATTACTTTCCACTATTCTTGCTAGCTGCTATTTGCAGTATTTTATTTCGGGTTACTCGATAATAGTGACAATTACTTACGATAATACATTTTTTGTATCAGTAAACTAAATATTTAATAAAATTCTAATATTTTTCTTTCATTTAACCCTTGTATGGGTTCATATTGTTGTTACTTAGTCAGTGTTTGTGGATCTGGTTTACCCGTAGCATTTTGTGGTTTTAAATGCCTCACAATCAAACACTTTTTATGTTAAAATGCACAACAGATGTTTACTTCATCCCAATTAAAAGGAGTATGAACAGTAATAATGTTAGCAGTAAAAATGAAAACAGGTCCCACGGACCCAAACACCACACGAGGGTTAATATGCACCCCTTTTTTGAACCTTATTACGTTTCGTTATATCAATTTTGAAAAGTGTAAAATGACTTTTGCTCTATCTGCTACAAAATGTTGCTATGCTCACACATTGTCATGTGCTTCTGAATGAACTAGCGTTTGAGCTGCTGTGTATGAGATCAAATAATCTATAATTGTTTTAAACAAACCATAGCAATAAATTGTTCAAGCATCAAGGTGAATGCTCATAAAAATTTGGTTGAGATTATGTAACAACGTGCATATATTCACACGCTAAATTAATTAGTGATTGCCCCTTCATTTATCAGAAATATCCATACGTTAAATGAAGAGCTTTAGGCAATAAAGTCCGACCGAATCACAGTTTAGCTGATGAGAATAAATATGAAAAGTGAAACAAACAAGAATCAAGGGGCAAAGCAATAGCATGATCAAAAGAAAATTTAACATTATAATACAATAATAACTCCATGAAGCAGAATAGAACTGAGCATGGGCAACAACAAAGACATAATTAGCTTTATTAATCAGAGCAGGTAGTAAATGACAAGATTGGTGTCAAATAGAAGTGGCAGTGAAGTAAAAGATAAACATGAGCAAATCATAACAAAGAGAGTTAATAAAGAACAAAATTGAGTGAACTTGGAACTAATCTTACCATCCAAAATTACGCACGTAACATAACGTATTTTCTTGATAATTTTAATTGCATCAGTTCCATTAAAATATTGGTCAATTTTCATAAGATAACATATACTTTCAGGTTCGTAAATCACAAAGAACTCAAGTAACTCCTGATCATTTGTCAACCTCAATGCTCTCTCTTCCCGTCGTAAATAAGTCATGGTTTTGTTCGCCAAACAAACGTGCACAAAATATAAAACATTTATGTATCATTCAGAAGATTAAGCTTGCCGGTCCTCCATGTGTACGCATTCTGCAATGACTTCACATTGTGACAGCCAGCAGCAACAACCAAACTCCTCACCTCGTTTGCTGTCTTCGATGTCCAGAGCGTCTTGTTCTCGAATGTGTCGGTTCGAGAATGCTGCGTCTCACATATTTAAAGCCTCAGTTCACCACTAGGCCTTCGAAATTTTGACAATGCCAGACACCGCCATCTGCAGGATACTTTTCAAGAAGCATTTTAATTTCGAACGTAATTCGTGTAACTTAACTTTGAGAACTCAGTAAAATCTAGAATTGAGTTATTTCCTATAAAATATGTATGGGATTTTTTGAATTATGATCTTTACCTTAGCTAATGAGCCCATGCACATGACACTTGTATCACGTAGTGCATACATTATGCTACAATAACGCAAGTTCCAATGAAATTTAAATATCATTTAGGTAAAACACGCACGTTCGTTTGACTCAATGTCATGTAATAATTATTTTGTTCTATTCCATATTTGTAAAAAATCTTACTTTTAAAAAAATAATAATAATAAATCGATGGCTCACGCTTAAATGCATCAATTTGGATTAAATTTTGAAAGCATCATCAATGGAATACCATAATTATGATTGACTACATAGTCTTGCTCATGAGTAGTAAAATTTTCAGCTCTTTCCTTGGCTAGTTACCTAACTTCAAATAATGCAAGTCTGTGATGTTAATATGAATTATTCTGTGTAATAAATGTTTCACTTGTGTTTCACAAAACACATCAAGATACTTAAATTGATGTTAGTTTCTATACGTACATAATCCCAGGTATGACGAATATTAGTTTTCTTTCCTATATTGTCTTCTAGGAATTTCGAAACAGGGGCAGAAATATGAGCCAGGTAAGATGCCAAAAAATGTTTCACAAAATTTGATTTCCGAGCAGAACTGAAAATATTATCTTCAAAGCTGGTACATGCAATCTGATTTCGTAACACGAAAGCCAAAATTCACATCTAACTTCACATGTTTCGAATTTTCTGCAGGAAGTTACCTCGGTAATCAAACGTAGGAAATTTTTTTATTTAAATATTTATTCAAAATTAACAGAACATCACCGTTTTTGGCAGAATACCACATATGCTGCTCAGCTTAGCCCCATCGCTTGTGGTTTTGGAACCGGCGACCGTTTTTGTGTCACTGAAGTTGACCGGCAGGCACGAATGCCTGTGATTCATGTTTCTGCTTCCTTTCTCTTTAGCTTTAACAAATCCAGTTGCCATAAAGAGAGTTATTAGTTTGAAATTTATTTCACTCTGACAATGTGAACTTCAATTCACAACTTCAATTTATTTTCTTTTGCGTGTATCTTGCAAAGATTTATTTGTGACTCATCATAATCAACGCCAAATAAAAATCGATAAATATACATACATTTGGTGTAGTGTGATTACTATGCACCCCTCATGATTTATTTACGATTCTTGGAAATAACGTCCACTAGTCAGTGAACGCGTGTTGAGAGTAAGAGCCTCGATCAGGCCATTATTATTTAATTTTGAATGTATTCATTATTTGAAGGAATGCGTTCAAAATCTGAGGAGTGAAGTCGGAAGAAGAAGAAGGAAGGACGCAGGTCTTGCTGGAAAGCCTTATTTCACCTCAAAGTGCCGCAGCTCTCGAAATGAACACAAATAAAATAACTGTGGCATCATGTCACTCCTGCCTGAATTTAATAGGAAACCAACAGTCGGACTTCTGGTTGTCACGCTCTTTATTTTTTGAGGAATTTTATCTGATGGGTTTCCGTTTGTTTCCTTCTTTATAGAGCCAACGTGAAGTAACTTTTTCAGTTCTCAGTGATTTGAGACTTGTTAGTATAAAACAAAATTTTCTGCCCGAAAATTTCATGCCAAAATTTGCCATTTGGTAGAATTTTTATAATTGAGAAATTTACTACCCGATCAACTGAATGTTAATCATAAAGTTGACTGAATATTAATCATAAAGTTATTGAATGTTGTTCATAAAGTTAACCGAATGGTAATCATAAATTCAATTGAATGTTAATTATAAAGTTAACTGAATGATTATCATAGCTTACGCGTAAGATGAACCTAAATGGACTAATGTTTAAATTAAGTAGCGCACATCAGTTCAACCACAGCAAATAATAGAGTTGACAGTTGTAGGTCTGAGACTATAGGTCGTAGAAATTTTCACCGGTATGCATCCATTGGAGAGTTGATAGAGGCGTGGAATCACGGCGTACATGAATAGATTATATTTGTACTCTATTTACCTGAAGCTGAGAATGCTGTTCCTCTAATCGATATTCTTTGGAAACTTGTTCGCATCCCTTAATGGAGTCTCCAGTACGTGAAAATATGCAGTTGTCTCATCAGAGGTTTTTCAGCATGCATAACCAGTTCTTGTGAGTGAATTGCGATTCAAACAAATTATACTTCAGCGTCAGTCAATCTTCACTCACTCACTCACATGACCGCTTGTCCTATAGCGCACCCACAAAGGTTCTCCACTCCAGTTTGTCTAGGGCCGAACTCTACAGCCCCTTTGAAACAATAATACACTGTTGGTTTGAACAGTGATCAACTCAGCCTAGCCACTCTATGACAAATCAATTGGTCATTTAATCGAAAGTCCTCAGTCGTGGTACACGTGAAGAAATCACGGAGTTATTCCAATGCACAGTGCTAAGCTCAGCCTCTATGAAGAATTTCTATATTTTATTCTGATACCCTCAGGCAGCACAACTTAAATAAATCGCTGAGTTATTTCAGTGCCTGGCCCACAGTCTAGTGACTGAAGCAAATCACTGGATGTTTTCAGGCGCGGCTCTAGCCTACGTTTGAGTTTACATCGCTTCTACTACGTTGATACAGGGTGCGGTTACATAACTTCCTCTTTTCATAACTTTTTGAAAGGCAATAAAGAGAGCATGGGCAATGGAAACAGGAAAACGACTTTGATAAATGTTGGCAAAATAAATTTTAAATAATCTTTGTCTACTTCAACACTTCTCTTCCATGTCATGGGGAAGGATTAATATATAGCATAATTTTTGTACATAATGACAATATTTAAATTGTTTTACCTCAAACGATACTATCCTTTAAAAAGACTGCCATAGCTATCAATTTACCAATTGTTATATTGTCACCATAAACAGTCGATGGCTATAATTTTCAGTTTTTTACTTTATCGAATTCTTGACTTCATCAGGGAACTGTTTTCCATTTTCCAACTCGATGTTTTATATTAAATGATTTCGTGCTGATGATCTCAAACCAGGTAAAGATCATTGAAACAGAAGACGTCACGCCAGAAAATTTCATGTATAAATTTTTTTTGGGTAGCGTACGTACACCCACCAGCGAAATTTAAAATAAAATGTTCGAGTGACGAGCTTAAATGTTTATCAATACATATTTAAACATAGCTACATCTGCATTTATTAATATATGTACTTGCATGTGTGGCAGCTAATGGAAAGTTAGTTTCGAATTGTGTTCTTTACACACACTGTCTTTGACATTGACTCATTACTCTCCAACATAATCTGGTTTTACAATGCAATCGTGAATATCGTGTGTCAACGTTAGTGAAGGTTTTCGTAATTATCACGCGCAAAACCTTAGAATTTTCGATGTATCACACGTTTATTTTGCAGTTATAGGCTTTTCAATCTTGATATTTTACGACATGCTTGAATTTTTTTTCTCAGTAATTTAGTCTCGCTCACTCAAGTAACTTTAGATTTCATCACGAGTATTGAACGGTTGCCACTTTACGTTCCATGCGTGAATGTTTACAAATACTTTATAGGGAACTGTGACTGTATTGTAAAATACTACGCTTATATTAGTGACATTTTATGTCAAAAACACAGAAATTAACTTGAAAAAACAAGGATCAATTTTTTTCGTAATATGTATTCCACTCACAGAGGGAAGTTATTGGAGATGTGACAGGATTTTTTTGTATGCCTTAAGATAAATTTTCTTAAAATCCCGTGTCATGGACTCAGAAAAAATTACAGATGACAGATGAAAAATTCAGATGTAAAATAAAATTTTTCATCCAAGGAGTTGATGTGAATTTAATTGCGTTAGTTCAGAGTTGCAATTTGACAATCCTCCTCTAGAGGCAATGTTCCTGCCGACACAACATCTGTGAGGTCAGTTTATTTACGAGCACAAAGTTTTCATGATTACTAGCACAGAGAATATGATCAAGAATCATGTTTGCTAAAAATATCTTCAGGACTAAACTTCATCGTCTTTCCTGTGAAGCTCCGATTAATTCATGTTTATTTTTCTGAAAAATAGTGTAAATAATAACTGTTCAAGTTATTTTCATGGAACTCGTCTCCAATAAGGTTACAAGAAAACATTTTAGTCATTCATCTTGTAGACTTGAGTTTACATTTTCACTTAAATTTCTCGACCTGAACGATATGATGTAATGTGTAGAGTGACAAGTTAACAACTGTACGCTCCTGCCGTCTCTAAATCTCACAAGAGTTGTAAAAATGCCCCCCAAAAAACAATTTAAGTTCCACTGATGCACAGGACACTCTGGATGACCCACGAGTAAAACCTTGTGTTTCAATGCAAATACTTGAAGGTACAAACATAAAAGGTTGAAATAAAAAAAACGTGAATTTATTATTATGTCAATTTATACGTATTATATTCTACCTACCAGGATAATTTTTATGAAAATTAATATGAGAGCAGTAGTGATTAACACATTGTTCTAAATTGCATCACTGTTAAAGCATGAATTCACTCGCTAGATTACTGTGATGGGCGAAAATTTGTTAAAATAATAGTAAATAATATAGAAAATATTTTCATCCTGCTGACTACAGCATCTATGTCAGCAATACTCGAATAGTTTTCGTTTTTTAGTGATCTTCCAATCGAACTTTCAAGCCGAACGTTTGCAATTTAATTTTATTTAATAAAAGAACTAAACTGGCAAACCTATTACCCTTGTGTGACCCGTACAAGTACATGAGTGAAGTAGAGTAAAAGCGTGCAAATCCCTCACAGAGCTAAGGTGATCACGAGGTCTTTTAAGCAAATCTTCCCATTCTCATCTTGTCTGTGTGAGGAGCAAACAAATCTGAAATCAGTTCGTTATGAGGACAAGTTTTTGCTTTATCTCTTATATTTTCTTAGTGTTTACTCTTCCACCTCTACTAAGACATCCTCATCCGAAGCCTCTTCGTAAATGCGTAGCCCAGCTGATTTAGACGCAACAGGTATCCGAGGCGCTGGTTCTCTAGAGAGAATACTTTTTGGTTCAATCCTGTTATTAGTTGGCTCTGCGATTTCACGAACTTCCTTTCGGAAAAAATTCTTCAAGTTTCTTACGTTTTGTTTTTCAGCTTCAAATTTTGCTTGTCGTGGCTTCAGTTGTTGCGCTCTTTGGAACTCCAAGACTTGGGCCTGTTCTCGCAGATATTTAGCTCGCTGTTCTTTCTCGCGTTCGTTTTTCTCTCGTTGTTCATGATATTTGACAACTTTCTCCAGACTGGGAAGTTTCTTAGTCGTTTGAATCTTTCTGGATCGATTGTGTTGCAGATGCTCAACTCGTGGCTGCTCCGCTGGTCTGACTTCTCTAGAGACTTCCTGTGAGTTCTTTCTCGTACAAACCTGCTTGATCAGTGAATCAATCATATTCCAAACACTAAATGGTTTCTCATTAGAGCGAGTGAGTTCATGTGCTTCACGTACTTGATAAAATTTCATGTTACCATTTTCCATTGCACTAGCTATCTCAAGTATTCGTCCAAATTCCTTCTCGTAGTCTACAATATGAGTAGACGAGTGTCGGAATGTTTCTAGGTATTTCCGCACTAAATTCTCGGTAGGCGATGGATGCGCTCTCAGAGCGAAATTTTCGAGATCTATTCCCAAAGGCTCAAATTGTCCGAATAGAAGGTAGGGGTTACCGCCAAACATTTCGATTCTAGGAGCAAGATCATGTACGCTTTGCCTGATGGCAGCTTCTCCATCCTGAAAGCGAACCAACAATTCTTGGACGAATGCCTTCAAGTTCTCTCTTCCGCCCGGACACAAGGAACAGGCGATGAGCCCAAAGTTGAGCAGGAACAATAAACTTCTTAGCGCCATCTGCACACATGATAAACTTATGAACTCGGATGAATATGCTTGAAATTTATATCGGGTTATGGCTGCTGTACGAATTTGTTATTATTTAACTTGTAATTTTCAATTGAGGTATCGAGCAACGAGAAATTCATATCGCAAGACAAAGTCATACTGTACTCGTCAACCACCGTCCTTCAAGTTTAGCTCACCCACCAGACAGACACTCGTATGAAACCATAAAACAGGTCATCAATGTTCACTTGAACTTTAATGGTTCTGATGGTACATGGCTTCGTTCAATATGACAACGGCATCGTTTGAGCCCTCGTGTATTTTAAAAGATCGTTTGCTTGACTCGTACCGTTAGATCATTGAGTTGTTAAAAAAATGTAACATAGACGAAAAAGAAGATGAGCTAGAATCAAGAGTTAACTACGGGTAAACTATGCAGGGGAAAGATAAGTGGAATTTAATCTCTTAACAGGGATGAGAAACTAAGGTAGGCATTATTACAGTTAAAAATCAACAGGACAGTATGCGGGCAGGATACTTAACGCACAGTCTCTTCCGAATTCAAGAAATAGATGTTTAAATTTTATTATGTTGCTTCCAGTGGTTTCATTCAATTATTTGATTAGTATTGTCAATTGTTTTCCAGACGTTACATTTATTTCTATAAATAAAATTCCTTTTCGGAGATCTAATTTCAGTTAACTGAAAATACTTGACAAAATGTATTTAAAAAAATTACACTTAGCCATGCTAAGCAGTACTACCTTACGTTTGCTGAGCACATTCATGAGATCTAAAAATAAAATTCAATTATTCCATAATACCTTCATGAGAAAGGTTTATTTACGCTAAACAACTGCTAATAAATTAAAATGAGTATTCAGCACGGATTCATCTTCAAACATGAACGAAAATTTCGTATCCCAAGATTTCACAAAGATCCTTTCTTAATAATTGAAAAAATTATCAACGTCAAGAGGTGTAAGTCCAGACAGAAGGATTAGCAAAGAAAAAACAAAGTAGCGATGAACAAGAGACGAGAAAACTGACAAGAAACGAGTGGGAACAAAGAACGAGTGGGTACAAAGAATGAGTGGGAACAAAGAACGAGTGGGTACAAAGAACGAGTGGGAACAAAGAACGAATGAGAAAAAACGAGTGGGAACAAAGAACGAGTGAGAAAAAAGAACGAGTGGGAACAAAGAACGAGTGGGAACAAAGAACGAGTAGGAACAAAAAACGAATGACAAAAAGGAACGAGTAAGAATAAAGAACGAGTGGGAACAAAGAACGAGTGGGAACAAAGAACGAGTGGGAATAAAGAACGAGTGGGAATAAAGAACGAGTGGGAACAAAGAACGAGTGGGAACAAAGAACGAGTGGGAATAAAGAACGAGTAGAAATAAAGAATGAGTGGGAACAAAGAACGAGTGGGAATAAAGAACGAGTGGGAACAAAGAACGAGTGGGAATAAAGAACGAGTTGGAATAAAGAACGAGTGGGAATAAAGAACGAGTGGGAACAAAGAACGAATGAGAAAAAAGAACGAGTGGGAACAAAGAACGAATGAGAAAAAGAACGAGTGGGAACAAAGAACGAGTGAGAAAAAAGAACGAGTGGGAACAAAGAACGAATGAGAAAAAAGAACGAGTGGGAACAAAGAACGAATGAGAAAAAAGAACGAGTGGGAACAAAGAACGAGTGGAAACAAATAACGAGTTCGAGAGAAACACTAGAGGGAGCAGGGACGAATGATAACGAATAAGAAAGAAATACATATGCTGAATTGTGTACGAAGAACGGAAATAACCAACAGTGATAAGTATAGCCAATTTAAATTAATCAAAGAAAACTATTTTTTCAAGAACTAAACACTATGGCGTACATACAAGGCACATGGACACAGCACGGCGCAAACGCTGCTGTATGAATTATAATTAGTTCATTACAAGGTGTAAATAAAACATTCCTACATATTTACTTCTAAATAAGTACGATGAAATTGCGCCCTGTAGCACGAGCTACTATAAAGGAAATAATACTACGTCTCCTTGAGTAATATTATTGGTGCTAAAATAGTAAAGATGGTTAGAATATTCTTTTGGCTAGCGAGTGCTAGAGTTTCCACTGTCCTGCTACTGCCTCTACACAATAAACACTAGAGCAGGGGAGGGGAAGCTTTCTTGCAGCAAAGGCCTCATTAACTACGTCCACTCCTCAAGAAGGCCTCAAATAGATTTGCATGGTCCCATATAACATATTTTACAGGTATTGTGACGTAATTACATTTATATTTTGCATGAAAATGTAAAACACACTGCTTTGAAAACGGAAAAAATGTATTTCAATGTTTCACATATTTTTATCATTTTAAAATCAGGTCACAGGTTCCCCACCCCTGCACTAGAGCCAGCAACTGAAGTCACCGTGTACCCCAGAACAAGTCTGCACCCGCAAGACCTCACCTTGTGTACAGCAGCGTAGTCAGTGCTGGAATGTGTCAGTCTTGTGTCACGCGGCTCTCATCCATAGGCCTTCTTGTCCTCCAGACCCAAAATTTTGGTATTGCCAGATACTTCCATTCTCAAAATTTTGTATTTACGGGTGCTCCGAGTTGAGGATTGCGATTGAAAAACTTAGGCGCGTAAGTCCTGCGGTATCATGGTTATGTTTCAGTGAAATTTCGACACTATTATTGCATAGAATGCTTCAAGCCCTCTGTTGATCTTCGTGCAGAATTTTATTACGTGAATATGATAAAAAAGTCGGGTCCTGAGGTGCACATAAGTTCTGGAAATTTGATAATGGAGTCCGTCCTTGAAACGAGCTGCTAGAATACCGTCATGCCAAACTTTGTTCTCATCAATTGTGGTAGAACATTTGCTTTAAACTTATGGGCGTGGGAAGTAATGCTTCAAATAAATGCTAAGAAGATCCTAATCCAAAGTTTTATAATGAAGTTTCTTTAAAGAAAATAAGCAGGAACGATTATTATTATATTCCTAGTTTAACCACCGCAGCCACAACAAAAGTTATCTCAGCAGTGATACATGGTATCAGGAGATGGTCGTTTAAGTCTTCGAGTCACGTTTTAGAGGAAATGATAATAAGTATCAAAGTTGTCATGGTGATGTCACAAGTGGAAGCAAAATTGTTCTGTATGATTACAAATTCCAATGTATGAATCAATTCAGCAGCATCAGTGTTTACTTCTTCCCAGGGGTAGGGATAGATTGTCTATTACTGGGATTTTTTCCGTTCGAGTTTTTATCCCTTTCGGAGCTACGGTGTTCGTTTGAGTAGGCGATGGTGATATTTGTCTTTTGTTCTGGCAAGTTGGTAGGAACGAATATACTGTGGGCGTCAAACTAGGCAAGCCATCACCATTTTAGACAATGATGAACGAGAAACAAAATGGTGAAGAATAGCAGGGTCATTGGTAATTAACTGTTGTACGACAGCTTTCTAAGAACAATGATAACAGTAGTAAATTATTACGCAATTATTACAGTAATTCACTCGCAGGAGACATTGGTTTAAGAAGGCCTCGTGATATTTAAGGATGAAACTCGAAAATAAAAATCTCTTTATACAATGGGAGCAATATGCAAAGAAATTATATTCCATCCGGTAACTATAACTCGGGCAAAAGCCGAGTTCGCAGAGGAAGAACTGAAAACAAAGGACAATGAAAGAAAAAATGTAATCAAAATTCACACTTGGTCGCAATAAATGAGACCCCGGAGATCCATACAGACGTGTTCGTGTATCATGAACCCAATACTTGGCACGGAAATAAATACGTCTGCCCAGTTAACGTGAATAGACTTCAGAGAAAAAAGTATTTCATAAACCAAATTACGTGGTGATAGGCAATAAAGCAATTGCATCATATATTTTTTATTCAATACATTCATCATGTGTTAACAGTTCTCATATTCGAATTCGCTTTGATGTAACTGAAAATCAAACTATTTTTGTGGATGAAGCTGGAGAATGAGAATACAGAACATTCGGGTGAGAAGACATTGATGATAATCATCCTGTGTTACAAATTGAAATGAAAAAGGATACAAGATCTGTCGAAGTGAACACTAACAGTCCTATTCAGGAAAATCAAGCAAACCTACGCATTAGAAGATAATTTGAGTTTGGAATGTGCTTGTAAGTGTGCATGGAAATTTACTGTATTTAGCAGGCCTTATATACTTCTACAGAAGCAGCTGGTAAAAGAAAAGATTAAATAAGTGTATAATGTGCAGCATTGTCCCAAGGCAAGTATAGCCAACTCCTTTATATACAAGATTAACACAAATCTATTCATGCCTGCCAGTACAGTGAGCAACCGCTTTACTACCACGTCTTCAGAGAATACGAATATTAAACAGGAGGGTAACCGAGCTATACGAGGCAGAGTGGAGGTTTAGATCCTCGTATACATCAATGTTTGCTAAATCAATACGACGAACAGTAAACCGAGTTATCAAATCTTTATGAAGGAGAACATTTGTGATACAATCTAAGAAAAATATGACTCAACTTTAACACCACAAGCTGATCGAATACGCATGTACGAGGATAGAAATGGACATAGACGAATTACTTACAATTCCTAAAATGCCATGAATTCGTGCTTTTAGAACGAATAATACACTTCAAATAAAAACGCTAAACTCTGAATGCTTGATGTAACCTGCAGTCACTCAAGTCTACAAACACGAGTTTAGATTTGAGTTATCGGTCAATTAGTCGCCTGTACGCAGATGAACGATAAGAATGCGAGATAAAGTACCAACAAATTCCTCATACTGAAAAGATAATGAAAGGTATCGTAATTTACGTAACTGAGCAGAAACGTGAGAATTATTGGGCTATGAGTAGGCAACTGGTAATCTCGGATTATGGTACAGTGAGAAATTAACCACCTGATCAAACGTTACTGCATTACGTATTTTTGTCTCCAACGCGTGCGACATGCACGTAAAAATATGTGCCGTTCTGATCTACAAAAAATAGGAACAATGAATTCCAAAAATTAAACTTTCGTTGAGCAAACGAAACTACAAATATTAAAATGCCATTAGTAACGAAAGTACTCGGAACCTATTACGATCTCTCAGAAAAATTTGACTAAAAGAATTCAATACGCATGGGATAGAATAGAAGAGAAGAAACGCACTTGCGTACGAAGTGAAAAAGCGTTCCAAGTTGAGGAAATATGGCACTTCCTTTCATTTTAGATTCCTTACAACGACGACAGTAAAGTGTTTACTGTCCACAATGTTTTCATATAATTTGTAACACGATCGGAATAACTAATATTAAATTATATTATAAACGGTTTTACCATCGTAGCTGCCATGAAGTCTTTCACTAGCGGTGATCAATACTAAGTGACAACAAACAATAAAAAGACATGATATGAAAACATACGGTTATGGGAGGTCTTCAACACGAGTCATTATTGTCTGACAGATAGAATACGGGAAGGATCGAAACAACTTTTCAAAGTACATGTTACAATGAGCTCTCATATGAATCATTGTTGACTCTACGGCGAGCAAGTGAGAACACCTCTGCAGAATGCTGGTGTCAGAGTTATGACATACTATTATATTACCCTACCTCCCTATGGAACTATACGATATATGGAATTTACCTTTTGTAGTCAATCACAGAGTTAAAACGCTGGCAGTGATTTCGCTGATATGACCAAAGCTCAAGAAAGAAACAGGTAGGAATACCATGAAGACATTTGGACAGGAGGTCGGCTGTATGAAACGCTTGCCTTCCTACAAGAGACAATGAATAGGAAGGTAAGAACTACAATACGACAACCAAACGCTCAACAAACTCCCACAACGACTGATGCAGGTGCTTGAGTTAGTGACATGATATACTTCTGAGGGACTGGAAATTCTCAAGAACAGACACATCGACCTACTTCCATGAGGTACTCGGGAAACTTCTTGTCTTTAAGAGCGTGACAAATACCAGGAGAATAAAGAGCAGGAACAGATGTTAGGGGGGCTGCACTTCAAATTTAGGGGATCAACTTGCATGGAAAAATGGATACTGGAATTAAAGAGAATATGCTTAGGTAGGAAGTCACCGAATTGACTAGTCGGATACCATCTTCGAACGAAAAAATGGAAAAAGAGGATTATTATTATTTTATATTCCTGGCTTAGCCACCGCAGGTACAAAAAGGTAGATTTATCAATTAGTCAACTAGGATCCAGATCAAATTATCCCAGCCAGTGCTGTTACACCTGCAGTAGGAAGCTTAGGTCATGTTTGACACACGCTTCATTGCGATGCAAGTTACTGCTGCAGGACGTAACTCTGCAGTTCATGTAATTGGAAGAACCACGACACCTAATTTTTGATTATGTTGACTACGATGTCAGCGTATTTCCTAGCCAGGAAAGTAAGGGACAAAAAGAAACTCCAATATAAATTGCCGACGCAATTAAAAACAAAAGTGGTTCCATGTGGGAGTAAAAACTCGCATCGAAGCTAACAATGAGGTGGCGACAAGAAAATGAATGTAAACACAGGCTGACAACTTTGTCGAGTGTCCGTCAAAAAACAAACAAGTAATGAAGCACCAGCCAAGTACAGGAGGCGCACATGATCACTAAGTGGTAAACTGGCTATGGTGAAGTACCCTGCTAAATGCTTAACACGTTAACCGCCACATGTACCACCGGTGGTACATTTGAGGATTTCACTTACCGCCGCATGTACCACCGGTGGTACATTTCCAAATTTTTAATAATTATTTTCAAAAATTATTTTAAATATTTACGGAAGGTTCAATGATAAAGTCGTAAAATGGTAAAGTCGTGGCGGTAGTGACAAATCTCTGATATCAGGCATGGCGGTTAACGTGTTAACCCTGATGATGCTACTATTTCAATGCAAGTAAGGGGGTTTCTTATGTTTATCTGCTATTCCTTTCACACGCAATCTACCAGATTCAGTTTTAGAATAAAAATTTCACAATATGGAAGATGTCGAGTAGAATTCCACATTGGCAAATGTGCCGACACAGAACTGTTTAAAACAAACATTCAATCCAACATTATCTTTCAGGAGTGATATTTTTAACCACAAAAAATGTTAAGTCTAAAAGGCGCTCATCGCTAATAACAAAAATGAATTACACTTATCAACAGTGGGAATTTAATCCGATGTAAGTACGATCTGACAAAACTTCACACAGAAAGAAAAACAGACAACAGAATCACATTTGAAGCAATAATATACACACAAAGTTCATATTACCAATGCAATAAGAAGTGTACGCGCACTCCACACAGTAACACGGTGTTTAATTTACTGAAATAAAATTAGCAGAGTTAACACTGAAATTAAAACTACTGTTATCACAATTGGAATTGTGTACGTAACAAATAAAAAAATAGGGCGGAATGCAACCCCGGCGTGCAAACAGTGACAGCCTTGGTCTCTTTTTAGGGTGAAAAGTAAATGGGGGAAGTTACTAAGGTAATCGTGCTGTGAGGTGATCACAAACGTGAGATCGATAAAAAGAAGATAAAGGAAAATAAACCCTTACAAAGTGCCGAGTCCACAAGTGTGGGGACTCCATCATGTGTTTGGAATGCCTCAAGTTCCAGTACATTGTTTTGCAATTCTTCATTAGTCACACGTACATAATACGTACTAGATAGAAATTACATTTTGCAAAAAGTGTCGACCCTCTTTTATAATCCTTTTCTCCATCATAAATCCGGTATATTTAGTGAAGAGACGAGTTTAGCTAATCAACAACCCCTAAATCGAGGGGTTGTCGAGGCCTCGTAAACACTAAGAGACAAACAACGGTGTCGTAACATGCTACCATCTACACATTAGAACAAGCCCACTGAGAACGTTTTCTTCTCATGTCACATGCACTAGTTTGCTGCAGCCATCGATTTTCCTGTTCAGGGTTTCAGAGCAATACGAGATTCTGAAATAATATTCATGCCTGCACAGCACGGTTACAATTTGAAGCATCAACGAATGTAAGCATACCTACGAGGGACGATAAAAGGTTTCACTTGGGCGTAAGAGAATCGTGTCTGTGATTATATGAATACATACACCTGTACGGGACTAACTAAACTAAACTCAGGGGAGAACAAATTGCCGGTTTCAATAAATAATAATAAATGCATTTGAATCATGTTCTCACACACAATATATTGCCTAGAATCTAAGCCCAGTTTAATACTCCTGTAAAAATTCAAGCGTTGCGTCAAAAAATAAAGTTTTCGTCAATATCGAAGTGAAATAATATCTAGAGGATTGCCCTATGTTAGGTTTTACTACGTCTACCGCAACGACGATGTTCAGCAATCAACAAAACGTACGTCACATCAAGCACTTAAACACGTGAGCACAACACTGCAGCAAGAAATTCTTGAGTAATTCACGCGTGCGCAATTCTAGTGCTCCGTCAGCGAAGTAGAGTTAGGGACACCTCTAAATTCCGTGTATTTGATACATTTATTTCAAGATGGTCCGTAGTGAAAGATGACTAGACAAGAATCACGTCTCACCAAACTTTGAAGAAAGAAGGTCGGACAAAAGCGCTTGCACTGAAGCTACAGACTACCACGCTCAACGAATACTAATGAAAATAGGTCAACATAAAACAAAACAGAGCCTGCAACGCTGGCACATCCAGCGTTGCAGAATTTGCTGCAGGTAGGACATGACACGTTCCTTGGGATGTTGACGAAAACAGACTCCACCAGTATACCTCTCTGGAGAAGCTTAGGAAACCTACTTACTAACTGTGGAGGACTATCTTCAAGATAAGCTGCACAGTGCATGGGCACTTGCCTCAGTAGCATAGGATACACAAAAATAAGCTTTATAAAGGACAAAAAAAAGGTTTAGTGCAAGTTTACACTTGCCTTCAAGAAACAAACAATTGTGAAAAATGAGCGGACAACATACATAAACAAGAAGAATAATCACAGAATAACTTCGTTGTTTCCAACAATGGGTAACAACCATGCAACACACATGAGACCAACACTCAAAATTGTATCTAGTAAGGTACAATATGTTTTGAACATTTACAAGTACGGCTGAGGTCAAATGCTTAACAGAAGTTGTAGTATAGATGCCCTTAGTTATAGTACGACTTGACACTACAAGTTACAGACAGACTACTAGTGGAAATGGCTCCGCACATATACAGACACACCAGGCTTACACTTCAAGTGACAGGAAAACAGTTGAATATACAAATACTTATACAGTTCCAAAATAATAATATGTTATAGTTCCCAAATAACTGCAACAAAAACACGGAACACATAAAACAAGTTCATCCAGGATATATAACAAAAACAATCGTTAAATTCTTGCCCCTAGTTAATTTTTCAATCATACCTCACAGGACAGTGACTTAATTCGTTAATTTTTACAAATGAATATTAAATGTAAAACTGAATAGCAATCAAGTCTCCTATTAATAATCTATTCTTCATTTATGATAAAAGAAATCAAAAAGAGTTACCCTGGCGTAGCACGTGAATTTGTAGCCATCATGAGGTGCATGCTAGGTCATCCTTAGAAAGAGCATTCAATATAACAATTCGAAAAAATCTACCTCCTCATTTACATATATTTGATTTTTAACATTTAAAGCCTCGTTTGAAGCTGGTTCGCGTGTTGTCTTGAAAAAAGCGCACATTAAAAGATCAAGATACTGACAGAAGTAACCCACAGTTTATACTCGAGCCACAGTTTCTATTCAAACGAAGAGCTCATCACAGCCAAATTTTGTGAAAATTTAGTCAAATGGCACCATACAAGTCATAGTTGACGTAGTATAGACCAGCTGTGTTGTATTCTTAGCATGATAGTTCGGTGGACGTGCACCCGGTAATGCCACTTCATGTATCGCACGAGCAAGCCTATTAATTTTTGATATTTTGCTCTCTTCTTCATAGTTGGATTGGATGCACACCTGCAGGCTCGGGGCATTCAATGTCTAAAACATGTGTCAGTTAAAGTGTCTACACAGAAAACATCTAAGTTCCTAAGGTCGGCTTACCAACTACATACTTTTACTGGCCCGAAATTCAGCACAGATTATTCGACCTCTAAAAACAGGTTTCTTTTTTTTAACAATTTGTATCGTATCAGCTCAAAAGGGTCATCAGTTAACTATCAACGACGCACAAATTGTTCGTAATCCAGAGTAATTTTATACCGAAGCAACGTACCAATGGTAACTTGAGAAATGAAAAGAAATTAGATTTGAGAGTACAAGAGATTTTCCCGTAGATTTTACAAGTCAACATAGGTACAGAGGGTCTCTGGGTCTGCAAGTACTCAACGGAGCTCTTTGGTCTTACTTACAGTGACCGATGTAGGTCGTAAAATGGCATTGTTCGCACCCATACACAAAAACTGGATACAAAAGAATGGTTTAAGTCTTCAAAAGTGGAAGTAAGAAGTATGTAGTATGAGAGAACAAGCCCCAATCAGACATCAGCAAAGAGCGATTTTATGAATCACCAAAAACAAATGAATACTTTTACGCTTTCAGAATTTTAACTCGTTACCTTCGCCTCCACATCCAATTTCCACACAATTTGCAGTATCGTATTGCACAATAGGCGTGTATTGACTCGTCCAATTGATGCGATGTACAAGTGCTTGTTTATGTACACCGATTAATTTCCATTGTTAAAGTACACAGTGATTTCCATTGTTAATGAACACAGTAATTTCCATTGTTAATGAACACAGTAATTTCCATTGTTAATGAACACAGTAATTTCCATTGTTAATGTACACAGAGCAATTTCCATTGTTAATGTACACAGAGCGATTTCCATTATTAACGTACACAGAGTGATTTCCACTTTAGGAATCAAAATACTGATATTTGGTCTCCTTGAAAAAAATGGACGAGTTTCAGTTGAACGATGCGCATACGATCAATTGTGCATCTCGTACACACGTATTCAAAATACATGAAACTCATTTACGTGAATTAAATAAACGAGTAACTCATATGCGCTTACAAAAAAGTATTACTCATACAAACACACAAATTTTCCCTCACGAACAAACACGTTCCACTGCATGAGCTACACAGCAGTTCCAGCAATGATGCTTATACATCTCTTTCATCTGGCTCCTTGGCAAAAATTAAGCGTGACATGTAACTTGTATTTATGTATTTGTTTACAAGTTACATGTTACTATCATTCAAGTACTTGTTTACAAGTTACTTGTTACTGTCATTCTAGTAGTTGTTTACAAGTTACGTGTTACTGTCATTCTAGTAGTGGTTTACAAGTTACGTGTTACTGTCATTCTAGTAGTTGTTTACAAGTTACGTGTTACTGTCATTCTAGTAGTTGTTTACAAGTTACGTGTTACTGTCATTCTAGTAGTTGTTTACAAGTTACGTGTTACTGTCATTCTAGTAGTTGTTTACAAGTTACGTGTTACTGTC
>VCRD01000979.1:56294-67265 GCA_006783055.1 Trinorchestia longiramus | reverse complement strand
CGCGGACCACGTGACATGAGCCATGTATAAAACGTGCGTTGGTCGCAGAGGCAGAGTTAAAATATACCGTCGTGAATAGCAAGAGTGAGCAACACAAAGAGGAATATGGAAAGATTCCTGACTGCCCGCCAAGGGTTGTTGGGCACGAAAAACGGCAGAAGGACGTTCGTAATTTCGAATATTTCTTGAGCCACGCACAAGAAAATGAAGGAAGTTAGGAGTACGTTGGCGACGGGGTACGAAGGCACCAGTACCAGCACGCCGTGGGTGTCGGCCGCCAGCCAGATGTGGTACTGGCACACGAAAAGTTCCAGCGAAATGCGGCCAAACCACGCGAAGAAAGAGGAGTAGCGGGTCCGCAGCATGCCCAGCTGGTTGCGGAGGATGATGTACCCCAGGATCTGTGGGCAGTTTAACGTTATTTCTATGGCTTGGTCAATTAATTGAAAGTTTCTTCCGAAGGCCCAGTCAACGTTGCGAAGTATAGAGTAGAAAGCGGATTGAGTTGCACCTAACGGAAGATGATCATTTCCCATTGGCAAAATAAGAGTTATGTTCATTGGAAATTTCAGTTTAAACAGTATTCTTTTAGATGTATTTCAAGGCTAATAAATTTCTAAGCAGCACGAGGAGCTGTAAACATCGAGAGTACATCGGCGCATGTGTCAGTTTAGCAAGTCGACACATGAAACCGACGTATCCAGCACCAGCACTGGTCGTGAGGAATAGGGTCATACAGTAAGTAAGAGGCATAATATTAGGGTTTTGCAGGGACATCGAAGTGAGATTAGTTTATTTGAAAATATGGGTTTTGGAGGAAAAAGTTAAGAAATTTGATCAGCTAATCCCGTTGGAACTTACCGGGATCCACACAATGTAGGGATGAACTTGGTTGCAGTCGCGTTTGTTGCCACAGTAATGCACCAGCACGCCGTAGCTGCCAACACATGCAGTTGCCAGCACGGCCAGAAGGCCTGCCAGTCGACCAGTAACTAAGTTGCCATTACTCGTGTCATCCAACATCCCAAACTGCAAAGCTGCCCGGTACAGCAACGCGAACACGGCTCCATACAGCACGCTGTGGCGGTCTAGTTGCCACCTGAACCACCACTCATGGATGTCATCGTCCGTAGTTACAAACAGAGCTTTCCAAGGCCTTAACACGAAGACTTTCTCGAAGAACACCTCAGAAAGGAAGAGGAGGGTGATGAAACCAGCAAGACCCACGAACTTGACGATGCTGTAGAGATAGTTGACCGTAGGGGCATTAGGCGTGATGTGGTTGTTGTTGGCACGGGGCTTGAGCAGCACGGGAGGCAGGACTAGGGTTACGTAAATCACAGTGTACCAAAAGGATACGAGAGGCACAAAATAGTAGAACTGGTAGGGCCTGTTCATGACCAGACACAGCAGCACCGTCAGAAAATTCATGCGGAACATGATCTGGCAGTAACGGACGACGCCCATGTCTCGGCCGCTCCACGCATAGCTGAAGTGTCCGAAGCCTGTCAGGAAAAGGTAAGCCGACACGAAGATTCGAACGTGAAGGTAGATAGGAAGTTTCTGGGAGCCGCCAGTCATGTGATAAACGAGGATCACAAGCTGCATCCAACCTTTCCACTCGTCTGTCATGTCACGGTGGAGGATGCGAGTGTGAGAAGTGTCTTCCGTGAAAAATAGTCCCAAGGCTAACATGTACCCTAAGGGAAACCAAAAATTAAGCTGGGAGAAATATTTGTTTTCTTTCATGAATAAACCAGTTCGGTCGCACAAAAAGAAGTAACCCATGATGAGGCCCAGCTTGCCAAGAGCTCTTAAGATAGTCTGCAGAGACGGTTGTATCTGGACACTCGAGTTTGGTTTCTGCGGCTCAGGAGCCGCTTGCTGTTGAGGTAGCTGCTGAAGATTATGTCCACTCGTACATAAAAGCCCACTCTCGTTCTTGGCAGTACTGGAGTAACTGTTCAAGTTCATATCCTGGTACAAGTTGCCACTAGATTCCACGCCTCCGTCGAAGCCTCGACTACCTTCATGTTTAGACACGCTCTCGTAGCACTGAGAGGCCTGAGTGTTGCTGGCACCGTGGTGTTCGTTGTGGTCATCAGGCAGACCATCGTCTGAGGGAACTATGACGTATCCAGACCGAGCAGGGGAACACGAAGACCCTGAAGATGACACTTCTCCACTGCTGTTGCTGCTGAAGCCCCCGCTGTCGTAGGTAGAGCTGCCGAGCAGCTGGGTGTCGGGACATATGATGTAGCTGTGGCCGTTCTGGTGGGACGCTGCAAGCCACTGCTTCAACGAGAGACAGATCATGATGGCAGAGCACGTGCAGAGCGCTACAAAAGATGTAATTTGCGTGGTGGTAAAACCCTCTCTTGTGTTGCAGCAACTGCCATCATCGAAGTTTAGGTAATTATTGCAGTAGAGATTCAACAGGATCTGGATGTAGGAAGTGACAGTGGTACGCCCAGCATGCATGCCGTCTGCGAAGTCTGAGAGACTGCCTTGTGCAATGAGCCGAGCACTGGACCACACCTGCACACGTGAGGGAGATAACACCTGCATGGCAGCCCTGTTGTACTGGTCGATGAGGCGGTTTGTGATATGCGCTTTCTGCTGCTCTAAGCGTTCGGGCAGCACAGGTTCTTGCAGCATCCACAGCACGTGGCTCGTTTCAGGCAGGGACTCCGCGCTCTGCAACAATGCATTGTGATACGTAACTTACATAACAGCTAATATCTATGAACAGTAAAGGCTTTTACAAGAATACTTGTGTTTGTACAACTGCTTCTTTATTACCCTACTCCGGGGGTAGCATGATAACACAAGGTGTTTTACACACAGATCCTAACGAATGACTGCATGTGAACAAATAAAAAGGAAAAACTTATGCAAAATTTAAGCAAGACTGAAGTTAAGAACTTATATTAAAGAAACACAAAATCTGATCAAACTGATACAATAGCTAATAAGACTATTTGTTAAACATAAACGAGCCGAAATAAGTTCAAATATATAAAATATATTCGAGTCGGAACGTCTAGCTTTCACAACTATATGAACGGTCATAGAAAACTCGTAGATTATTTATTCAACGCTGAACTGCAAGGCACTTCAAGACTTCATTAATTTTCAAGCGTGTATGACTTTTTTTATCACATGACGTTTGCAAGATGTTCCGCCTTCCCAACATAACATTTGCTGAACACAACTCTAAGTTTCACACAATCAATTCGATTTATGTTTTACTTAACTTTCCCTACGCTTGCTGTAGGGCTTATACCTATTTTTCATACATCCAAGTGAAGCTATTAACTGTGTGCTATGCAGACAGTAAATATTGCAGCATTTCAATGTGTCACACACCAGAATGTAATTTTGCATCAACATAACAACACCCTATTTTAGCAGTTATGCTTTTTAGCCATTTGGGAGCGCCACTGCAACACACATTCTCCATTAAACAAGAATTTTCCGAGTATCGCTAGCCTGTAGCCCCAAACCTCCAGTATGACCAACTGGTCACATAAAAATAACACCTTTTAATAGCTCTTGTCTCCAACAAGTCACGAGCGCAACAGCAAATCATTCTTTTCATTGGCCAAGAATCTTCTAAACATCGCTAGCCTACAGCACACGACCTCCTGCATGACTGGCCCACGACACAAAACCAAGACTCTCTTGTAACACCTCTGCAAGGCACATCCCTCACTGGACCCGAGTCCTCTTAACATCGTCAGCTAGCGGCCTCCAGCGCCTCGACTTACACACACAGCAGGAGTAGAGGTGCTGAGGACACTGACCTCAACGAGGAGGGTGATGTTGCTGGTGTAGTCATGCAGGGCCTCGCTGGAGCCGTTGTAGTCCCTGATGTAGTGCAGTCCAGATCCAAATACCAGAAGCGACGGAGGTGAGCCCGCCTGCAAGCAACATGCTAGTAATGCCCTGAGTTTCATGGCTTGCTACAGCCCACACATGTGCTGTGTAGTGAACAGGAGCATCAGCAGCTCCTGCAATACTAGTTAGGACTATATTATAGGGGCTTATTAACCCATTAGCGGCCGTCGTACTATATATAGTAGGTATGAAGTCCTTTACTTTAGTCCTATATTCTAAATGTTTCGTTCTAAAGTTGCGCAAAATTTCATAAAAAACGGGTAAAGATAAGTGGTAACTTACGCAATATTTGGTTCAGTCGAGAAATAACTTGGCCGTTAAACGGTTAATTCCTTAGCGTGTTGATTAAAGTGCGAGTGTATCTATCAGTTTAAAAGGCTGTACTTTTACTACTATGTTTAATTTACGAGTGGATCAGCTTACGTCTGAGTCGGCCTCTGCTACCCTGAACCATTGACTATCCTAGTCCAGTTAACATATCACATTGTACAGGAGTCTACCGATTCAGTACCAGGTTATGCGATTCAATGGCGGCAATCTACATATATAATCGACTATGTATCTCTCCTTTTCTCTCTCTGTATCTGTGTGTATCCGTCCCATTACTTCCTGTCACCTGAGGCGGTGGCGCGCAGGCGGGACAAATCTGCCACCCGCAGCACCTCCTGCCCGCCACCACCCGCCGCACTGCCTACTTGTACCCTGCGTACCGTGGGAGTATCTACATATATAATCAACTATGCATCTCCATCTTGCTGTATCTCTGTGTGTGTGTGTGTGTGTGAGTCCCATTACTTCCTATCTATTACTAAAGACAAATTATTGAACTGAAATCAGAACGGGTATGCATGTATTACAAGCATTGTATTGTGGATACCAAAGGCACCGGATCACTATAAAATACGCCATTTGTTCCGTTATTAACTTTCTTTTCTTACACGGTCATGTTATCGATAGGTAAGATACAAAATGAAACTTCTGTACATATCCAAGAAAAATATTCTGATTCTGATGGTACCACGGGTAAAACTGAAAAATGCATTTTATTTCATAGATCCATAATTTGATCACTTTTAAACCAAGAAATTTCAACGGGTACTATCTGAGTCATGTTATCATTAGATAAGATACAGAATGGTAGTTCTGTATACATTAATAAAAAATATTCATTCAAAATACATTAATTCGTCGTAAATCTTTAATACGTTCATCTTTATAATATTTTCAAATTAGTCGAATCTAAATCGTGGAATTTCCACGGGAACTGTCTAGTTAGTACATAATGGTTAAAATCAGTAAACGAAGTACACAGGTTCAGCAGCATAAACACCCACGAGAACGAGAACAGGTAAAATACAATAAATACTTACCACTGAATAACATTTCAAAGAAATATAAGCATTTCGGTTTGTTTTCTTTGGTGAGTCAATATGGTTGTCGCACAAAGTAGAAGCGTCCGACCATTTTTGCTCAATCTTTGATGGCCCATGGCGTCCCTATCACCGAGTCGCTTTACACTCGTGGCCCCTGCCCTTCAATAAGTTAAGTATTCGCAGTTTTTTGGCCGTATCGAAAGCCTGTGGCCATCATCGGGGACCACTGGCATCGCTGCAGAAATACTGAGCTTAGACTTGCATTTTAAGAAGTCCCAATACCGCAGACTTGCATTTATTGTCAAAATATCCCGAATCAGTAGCACTCCCTCCCCTCCAGAGCCTGAAGCTGGTTCATGACAAATGCTTACCTCTGCGAGTGCCAACCAAAGAACAACACCGCTTACCTTCCAGTCGTGGACGCGGCTCAGAACGGTCTGGTCGATTTTTGTGTGCCAGTAAAAGTCGATCCTGAGCCGCAGGTCGTGTTCCTGGTAGTGCAGGTCTTCATGGTACGCAGCCCTGTCAGTGGGTAGAGTTTCTTCAGAGGACGGCGAGACTGTGATCTGAAAACGTCCGATTAGCGTAATTATATTTTACATACATTTTAAGAAATATTCACCGCTATACATTTCAACCAACATTTTCTGTGCAATTCAACGAATATTCGGTGTGACATTATTTACATGGGAAATTTTTGGATCCAGGAATGGTTTTCTCAACACAGAGAGCAAAATTCATAGGCGTACAACCAAACGTTGCACATGAAGTCACCCACACGGCTTTTATGTTTTATCAAGTTCTTATTCTACAGTGGGAGGGAAACAAATATTCGTACATGTTAAAATTCTTTATTTATTAAATTTTTTTGCGTACAAAAATGGGCTATGCCGATACTATATTCGCACACACATACATAAACTACGAATATGCAAAAGAAACGAATAAATTATGGTAATAATGAATTTATATACAATTATAAATATTTTGGGGCGGAAGAAGTATTCTTACAGAACAAATTTCTGACTTGAGAGGATACGAAATACTGTTTGGATTAGTTTTTTGTTACTAGAACTTCCTCGTTTGCTATAATAATTGTTATCAGTAGTCACCTTGAGCTGTCAAAATACTAGCTGGTTCATTCAACACTAAAAAATCATACAGTAGTGTCAAAGTATAGTGGTGAAAGGTGAAGAACTCACAAATTCCGTGAAAACCTTGATAATTGACCAGTGGAAAGCTGGCCATAGTTGCAGGGAAATATCATAGAACCTTCGAATTCCATTTCCTACTAGAGCTTCATATATTCAAAGATATAAAATCCCAGGAACTCTTGAATTCAAAATAAGATCTGGCGCACCACGCAAGCTTCCCCTAAATCCTGGAGAAATATCAAATGAAGAAGAAAAAATAACGCAATAGTCACCGAAAAGGAGTTACTATTATAAAAGATTTATTAGCTTCAGGAACTAGTGTTACACTACGAACTATCAGCAATGAACTTTATAGGGATCAACTGAAGTCACACTCTCCCAAAAAACCTCCACTGTTGACTAAAAGGCATAGAGATGCCCGTTTAAAATTTGTTTCTGAACATTAAAACAAAATTGATACATTCTGGGAAAATATTATATAGACAAACGAGTCGAAAATTGAATTGTATGGACGAAATACATGTAGCCATGTTTGAAGAACAAATGGTACAGCCAATGCGCCCAATAACACAAATCTTACTGTAGGTTGCAACATCATGGTGTAGGGAGAGATATTTTGCAAATGGCACTGACAATTTACATGTGATAGATGGTAAAATGAATGCAGAGAAGTACCAAAATATTTTGAACAATAATTTAAGTGAGCTTGTAGAAAAGTTTCAACTCGATGACGACTTACAACAGGATAATGACCCTAAGCACACGGCGAAGTCTACCAAAAAATGGATTGTCAATCACAATCTAAAATTACTAGAGAAGTAAAGCCAGTCTCCAGACACGAAACACATTGAAAATTTGTGCCTTTATTTTTAAATTAAAATTCATCCACAAGCTCCAACGAGCATTCCATATTTGAAGAAACATTGTGAAGAGAACTGGGGCAAAATTCCTAAAGAAACCTGTAAATCATTAAGAACAACAGAAATAGATTAATCTAAGTCGAACAGAATAATGGTTATACTACGAAATATTAAATCGGAATTATCCATTACATATGTTCTGTAAGAATACTTTTTTCACCCATAAATATATATATATAATTGTATATTAATTCGTTATTTACAACAATTTATTCCTTTTTTGTATATTCTTAGTTTATGCATGTGTGTGTAAATATAGTATCGGTATATCCCATTTATGTTGATCAGAAATATATGAAAAATACATCAAAAAATGGCCTATTAATTAAAATAGACCACAAAATTAGCCAAAACTTACTTATTCCTCCAATACAAATTACCTGGTAATACATAACCGCATAACACATACTCCATTCTCAAAAAATTAACACCTCAGAAATCAATCAACACAATTTCATGCCATCAAATTTTCCATCCCATTAACCTTTTCCTGCATGCTGTTAAAAAATAAACTTCGAAAATGATAATATAATTTGTACAGATAGTATTCAAACATGATTGGTTTACGTTAAAACGGTTGCTGGCAACATTGAGAGCCCGTGTGGCTCACGGACGCATGAGGAATGAGTGTGTGGTGTTTTTGTGACCAGTTAAATTGCTTTTATTAAATTGCTTTTATTTTATTGACCAGTTAAATTGCTTTTAACAAATAAGGGAACACTATGCTACTATCTAAAATTCATGACGAACAAGCTTATTGCTTCAAGTGCGTATTGTGACACTGAGAACAGTGGTGAGCCAATTCCACACGGTCAAATAACACAATTCAGTTATTGCCTGGAGTGCGTACTGAAGTTTCCCCCCGGATCACCTGCTGGGCAAAGAACAGCTGCACCGCAGTAGAGACACAGACTGGAGAGACACACACCTGCCTGACCAAGCTGTAGTACAGCTGCCTGATGCGGGAGTCTCCAACGAGAGCGATGTGATTGTCCTGCTTCAGGAAGGCAGCATAGCGCATGCAACGACGCGAATCCCTAGAATGGGACAAGGTTTTCCACAATGCAAGGTGCAATGCTACAATTCCTACAAGAAATGGTAACAATTCTTAGCGTTCTGAAAGATATTCAGTGAGCTTGCTTAATTTTAAACAACGTAACGTAACTTTCACTATAGTAGTATAACATTACGTGCCGGAAGTTAATTTTACAGTACTGAACTCAAATTTCTACACAAAAATTTAATTTTCAGCCCTTGAAACACAATTTGTAGTCAAAACACTCAATTTTCAGCACCATAGGGCAATTTTTACAAAGTACTACATACGTAAGTTATTTAGTCAGAAATAATTGACTCGACATAACGTTCATCCAAACTAGCTACTTTTCCAAGAAATGACTACCTATTGTTTAGGATGAAGACACTTAGCATTGATTCCTCATTAAAAATACATAACACATCTATGAGTTGCAGTACACAACAAAGGCCCTTCATTCCTCAGAAACAAAGCCCAGCTTACAGAGAAAAGCGGGTATACACGCATCACTCGTTAATTATCCAATCAATGATGAGCAAGATGCAAAACAAAGCAAAAGAAGCCATTCATTTTACACAATACTTGTGCTTTGCATCCTGCATAATACCACAATACTAATGTCGTACAGCAAAATATAAAGTAGAAGTGACTTTTTCTACACAATAGTTGTACAGCATGGAAGAATATAGAGTTAAACAAGCCATTTATCTCCTGCAGTACTTCAGATGTTTCTCGCCTGATTAAGTAGAACATTGCTTCATGTTAGTGTGAACATTTTTTTACATGAAAGCAGAGGAAGAAATTTATTTAATAGAATATGCCCATTGCCCAAATAAGGTAAATAATTTACACAAGACTTGGTGTAAAGCATATAAGGTTATTCAAATTTCTGATATCAACAGTGAGCATATCACTTATGCCAATTTCTGATGTTAATCAAGAGTCATCTTCTGATATTAATGGAGAGCACTATATAAGGGTTCTGCCAATTTCCAATATTAATAGAGAGCAAAAGTATCATGCCAATTTCCAATATTAATAGGTTATACCAGTTTGCAAAATTATCAGGAAGCATGCATGGTTCAGCCAATTTGTGAAAGTAATGGAAAGCATACAGATAACACCAATTTATTATTATAATGTTGCTTCACATAAGTTTGAAGTGCTGCCAGGTATCCAGTATATCTTTTCTAAATACCATCAGGTAATAGAAGTAATATAGGAAATAATATTCTCTCAAGACTTTCAAATATCATGCTACAATGATGGCCATAAGTGTCTCGTATGTGTATCGTCAATTACCTTCACTCACAAGGATTTTCAATTTACAGCACTTAGAAGTGTTATTAATTATATCCACTTAGAAATGCATCCTGAATAACTTCCACTGACAAGTATCATTAATTACCTCCAGTGACAAAGGAATTAATTACATCCCCTGAGAAAAGTATCATCAATTACCTTCCCTGACATAAGTATGGCCAATCACACTGACAAAAGTATTATTAATTACTTCCACTTACAAACGTTTCCTTAATTACCTTCACGGACAAAAGTATCAAGTTATCGTCACTGACAAATATCCCTAATTACCTTCACTGACAAGTACATATTAATGTCCTCCACTGACAAGTATCCTTAATTACCTTCACTGACACAAGTATTAACTACCTTCACTGACACAAGTATTAACTACCTTCACTGACACAAGTATTAACTACCTTCACTGACACAAGTATTAATTTCCTCCACTGACAAGTATCCTTAATTACCTTCACTGACACGAGTATTAATTTCCTCCACTGACAAGTATCTTTAATTACCTTCACTGACACAAGTATTAACTTCCTCCACTGACAAGTATCCTTACTTACCTCCCCTGCCAAAAGTATCCTCGATCACACAGACACACACAACACTGTATCAAGACTCACTCATGAGAGTACGAATGGATCATACAGCCGTACGGCTGCCAGATATTAGAGCCTTGAAACCGTCCTTTTGACAGGAGTCTGTAGCAAGAATCTCCTCCTGAAAACACAAGAAAATTTCAACATTAAATTTTCTGAGAGTTTTTTCATAACCCATATAAATACATTGAGTTTTAGACCTAGATTAGACCTTAGATTATATGTAATGAATATTGACTATGTATAGGGAATAGAAATATTCTTGAACAATTATATAATGGAACTGTTTATTTAGAATTTTATATATCATACTTATAATAGACAAAAACTATTGCACTATCAACAAGAAAACTTAGCACTCTCTAGTCTATAAAAATTAGGGAAATTAAACATATATATAAAATTTGCAAAATAACGCAAGTGACGTTGGTCATATAACACACCACAAGTGATGTTGGTCAAATAAGACACCACAAGTGATGTTGGTCAAATAAGACACCACAAGTGATGGTTAAATAACACACCACAAGTGATGTTGGTCAAATAACACAGCTTTCGATATCCGGGCCTCTTCGTGGTGGAAGTACCCTGCCTCGGCAAGCCAAACACGGGCAAAACCCTCCAGGCGGTCTCCGGAGCTCAGGTGCCCCTCTCTCCACTGCTGCCGTTTTTTCGGTA
>VCRD01000979.1:26301-37136 GCA_006783055.1 Trinorchestia longiramus | reverse complement strand
TGTCACCTGGGGTTCGTGTCACCTGGGGTTCGTGTCACCTGGGGTTCGTGTCACCTGGGGTTCGTGTCACCTGGGGTTCGTGTCACCTGGGGTTCAGAAACAGTACCAATTTAGTTCCTAATCACTAAGTGTGCTAACCACCACCAGCTGATTATATTGCTAACGTATTTGTGATACTAAGCGGCTGCGCAACTTCCTCTCTGTGACGAAACTATTTTGAAATAGCACGTATTTTGTTTGTGTTAGTCCGCAACAGGTGCGTGCGGAGCTCGAGGTCTGGAGAATATGGGGGCAAATCAGTTCAGAATTTAACGCCGACATATAAACCTCGGGTATTTAATTCATTTACTTGGTTTTTAGCATGACTGGATTGTTACTTCTTTGAGACTCAATTTTGATGTATCATCTGATTGTGAAATAATTTTAGTATATGATAGAAAACAAATTTATGCGTAGAATAATACAAGCTACATCAAAATGTACCAATTCATTACTGAGTTATTAACATTCAAAGTCAGGGTTTGGGTTTTGTTACCTGTCCTGTATAGTACAGGTAGCACGTCTGAATAACATAACCGTAGTTTATTGTTATCTATTGGTATCTAGAATACCAATTGCATGCATCAGATAAATTATGTGTTATTGCATACGTGTTTCAAACGTGAATCTATCTTATGCATGCATTTCGTATTCTAGAGACCAAAAAATAATTATAAAATTACAGTCCACTTGTTTATAGGTGACTTTGGATATTGTCCCTCGGGACGATTGCAGTGGCGTGTGATGTAGTAGTTGCAAAATTGCTACATCATCCCCACGTCATCGTAGAATTTCCATGTCAGAATGCAATTCTCATTTGAAAACTTTACACTTCATGAGAACATTTTTTACTATCAAGAAATTGTGGCTTCATGAGGAAATTGTGGCTTCATGAGAAAATTTTCGCTTCATGAGAAAATTTTCGCTTCATGAGAAAATTTTCGCTTCATGAGAAAATTTTCGCTTCATGATGAAATTTTCGCTTCATGATGAAATTTTCGCTTCATGATGAAATTTTCGCTTCATGATGAAATTTTCGCTTCACGAGCAAATTTTCGCTTCACGAGCAAATTTTCGCTTCACGAACAGATTTTCGCTTCACGAGCAGATTTTCGCTTCACGAGCAGATTTTCGCTTCACGAGCAGATTTTCGCTTCACGAGCAGATTTTCGCTTCACGAGCAGATTTTCGCTTCACGAGCAGATTTTCGCTTCACGAGCAGATTTTCGCTTCACGAGCAGATTTTCGCTTCATGAGGTAATTTTTGCTTCATGAGGAAATTTTTGCTTCATGAGGAAATTTTTGCTTCATGAGGAAATTTTTGCTTCATGAGGAAATTCTCGCTTCATGAGGAAATTCTCGCTTCATGAGGAAATTCTCGCTTCATGAGGAAATTCTCGCTTCATGAGGAAATTCTCGCTTCATGAGGAAATTCTCGCTTCATGAGGAAATTCTCGCTTCATGAGGAAATTTTCACTTCTTGTAAAAATTGTATTTACGACACCTTTTCCCCTAGTGCTGTGCGGTGCGCGTTCCTTAGTTTGGACGAATGCAGAATTTTAAAGACGAGTTCAAAGTGCATCACGTGCGCTTTGTCATCTAAAATTATGTGATATGCAGGGATCATACGTACATTTTTATTTATTTGAACATGAAGAAGAAGAATTTGAGTCAACCATGAGTCCAAGAAGCGACATGGTGACAGCAGCAGCAGCAGCAGCAGCACTTCGCACTCGTTTCTATCATCAAAAGTAGGGCAGGAAATCAAGAGCAATCGTCCTATGCGACCCTGTTTCTGAACTAGGTCTAGGAGGCTCTAGGGACAGCATGATAAATTTTATTCAAATTTCATGCTTCATTCTAACTTTATTTAACCTTGACCTCAATTTTACGCGAAACCAGATTCATTTTCTCCATTTTGAAGCAATTCCTCACATTGAAACTACAGCGTGGCAGTTGCACGGTGAGACTATTGCACTTCTTGCCCTGATTTCTAGTAGTTTAGGAGCAGATATTTCGCACATGTAGGAATAAAAAACTATTCGTATTATTAATGCAAGTTGTCGGTTGTTGTCGCCAATAAGACAGCGCTATTAACTGAAAAATAGTTCTATGAAATGCTTGTACTAAGGCTACGAGTAGTATGAAAGATGATGCTCATAATCTAAATATGCATTTTTTGTATTTATTAGGTTGCATGTTCGTGAATTCCTTTAAACGTTTATTTTTTATCCGACTTGAAAATTTGCGAAAGAGAATTGAAATGAGTTTTATTTAGAATGAATTTCATTTTTCAAAGACTAAGTTTAATTTCTGTTAAAATTTTTTATAAAATAATATGTTGGTACGTATAAGTTTATGCTTTAATTTCGTATAAAATGCAGGAGACTTTTTAGTACAACTTTTCGAGCACTTGGGATGAGACAAGCAGCTAACTTTTGTTTTAAAATATTTCATTGTTCCAAAATATGATTGGTCTTTTTTATTAGTCATTTCATAGTATGCAATTGATGCAGGGAATTCAGTAATTATGTCTAAAACCTTCCCAACATTTGAATAGTCCAACATCTTTTCACAATCTAGTGTGTATCATGTATGTAAGAATTATCAATCCTGAAAGCTTTCAAATTTTCGTCGATTTTGTTTTCATTCTGACTACAGTGTTAACTCTTTCAAGTCTGGTCACACACGTTTCATACTTCCACGGAAGTCATGTTTGATGCTTGGTGGTACAGAAAGCATATTGAGTTCCTGCGCTGTTCAGCAGGTCAAAATTTGTACACCCATCATAAATGTAAGGGAATATCCTTATGAATCTATAAATTTTTGCGCGCGTTACTCATTTTTTTCTATAAAAAGTATGAGACTAGAAGAGTAAAGATAGCGCCCTTTTAGTTAAAATTTAATATTTGCAGAGCGCTAAGTCAAAAAAGTCAATGCTACACTTCAGGAATGTGCGTGGTGTTCGCCAGGGGTTTGTGTTTGGTGATTTAACACGTTGCCTCCGATTGCCTGACCGATGTAAATCTTCACTTTGTACGCATAGTCACTACAAGGATCTGAAAAAATTACAGAACCTAACCTAAGTGGTACACATACGTACCACTTCGGAGTCAACGTGTTAAAACTGTCTATTGAGGAGAGTATGATGTAGTTGTACGTATCTTCTACATTTGTTTCTTTTGGGATTTTCTGTAATATCCTATGCTTGAAAATCCAATGCTGTACATATTATATTTCATGCACCAACTTGATTGGAAATCAAATTTTTAGTTTCACAGTGTGGCAACTGAAAATTAAATTCCATGTGTCAATTAAATTACTTGATTTTTCTTGCATCGGAAGTTCTTTGAGCTTCATGTGGCCGATTTAATATCCTGTTTACAAAATCCCCGTGATTTACTTATGCGACAAAACAGGTGAAAAGTGATTCTTCATTTTTAGTGTGATGTATTGCCCACATTCCTTCAAAAATAGTCTATACTTGCTCATTTGATTTTGAAATGTACTGGACAGTATTCGATACTGCATCAAGTACTGCTGTTGAACAGAGTAACATCCCGTAAGTTAGGTTGCATTGAAAACATCAATGAGGAACTACTTTTTTGATAGTTTAATGCGTCTTTTAACATTGTTTTCTGGTTCAAGGCTAGTCCAGACGAAAAGGCCAAGCCTTGACCTTTCTGTATCTCCACAGCGTTCATCTTTTCAATGCCAAACGAAGCTTCTATCATGCACCTATTATTCACAGAGTTTTGGCCTTGTTATATTCGCTAAGGAAGTTAATTTCGAAATATAGCAGCGACAAGCGACACTTAATGACACCCGCCGCTCAGCTCCCATTCATTTAGGCCCGAAACTCGGCCCAGTTTTTGCTACACTGGCCATCATTATAGTCGAGGGCCGTCAGGGTACAACCTGGCCTGGAAATATGCATTTTTATCTCAAATGATTACTTCCTCTGAATTTACGGGTCATTTCCTGAACTGGCGTCACCAGCCTTGTGAATCCGAATCAATTAGTTAAATCTCACGTTCTCAGGAATTGCGACCACTAAATGTGGCTATTTTACGGTGGGATGCGCTACGCTGATGTAGAGTATTAATACAAGTTCATGCTATAGAGTGGACGACTGGTTGACACTTCAATGAATTCACTGCCGTTGATGGCCTTCATTCTGATGTTCCCTCTATTCCGCGTAGTTACTGGTAGGAATAAAGGCAATGACCCACACAGAGACCAGCTTTTAATTCCTGCGAGGAATAAAGTTGATTGCCCACACCGAGGCTTTATCCCCAATTCTTGCTAGGAATAAAATTGATTGTTCAGCCCGGGACTCTATCTCAATTCCTGCTATTAATGTAGGTACGAGAATCGTAGTGCAAGAATTAAGATTCATTGCGCCATGTGCATCTAAAAGACAAAGTTATAATCCTGATACCCTGGGCTGCGTTGCATAAAATTAAGGATTTTTGAAGACGTAGCTCTCGCAGTATCTGTCTAGCCTAGTGCATCGTGCCAGTATTTTTAAGGTTAGGTTCACGTTAGTTTTCCACCTGCAACTTCAGTGTAGCACTAGTTTTGCATGTGTCTACATGATGTGCAGTGAGTGGGAGCCTGAAAATGCTCGTATATGCAGTACCAGTTCTATTGACTCATCTTTACACAAATTTGAGAATCGGTTGAACGCAATGTATGTCGTGTGTACAGTTCTCCAACTTTATGTTGGGAGAGTAAACTGAGCACTGCATCTGGACACTGCACCTGGGCACTGCACCTGCTGACTACACCTTAGGTACAAGTGCAGGTATACATAAATCATAATTTTCTTAAAAAATTTTAAACTGAAAATAAAGCTACTACTCGCACTGTCGTTGCTCTAAGAATGAATTGATGTTTCAATGTCGTGTTTCTTCGTTTATTTTCATCGCAAAATGTTAGTTTTGTGGATGACATCGGAGTTCATCCAGCTGATTTTTTATCAGTAAAATCCACGTGCGTGATTTGGAGTAACAACTTTTCCTATTGAAACGTAATGTACGACGGCAATGAAATATTCCATTTAAGAAAAATTTGCCTTTGTGTGCATTTGTGGTTCATATTTTCCTCCCACTGTGTGTGAGGTGCTCACGCTGTGTGTTTGCAGGTGATATCGGACTGTGGCAAACGAAATTGTAAAATCTTCTATTCCGTTGGCGCTGCTTAAATTCGAGCTTTCCCGAGTTTCTTTTAGATGCTTGCCTTAACTGATGAAAAAGTTGTCGAAACCCTGAATTTATCATCAATACAAAGTCCCAGCAGTCTTTATTACCTGTGAGCACTCGTATAGGAAAGAGAGACACAAGCGTTGGGTTTGTGTGATTTATGGTTTCCGTGTCCACTAGCAGTAGTCTAAAAATTGTCACAAAATGTTATGAAGCGTTAAATATTTGATGTCATGTTTGTATTGTCGTCTTCCAGTGAAGAAATACCGGGGCAACAGACTTGTGAATACGTCTATCTCTACTCTATGATTTCATCCAAGTAGGTAGAAATTACAATGGTTTCAAAACCTAAAATGTTACATGTGTGCAGTTCAACTGAACATAGATTATCACCATAAATTTTGTTCTTTCAGTAAATTGCAAATCAATACTCTCCCTACAAACCACGTATTTCAAAATTCCACCAATGAAAGGTGATTGCAGTCGCAAATGTTGGGCAGCTCCATTCCAATACCATCACGATATTTCGATGCCAATATTAAGAAGCGAGTTTCGGCACGCTTGAGAAAATACTATTCAGCTAAATTCCAGAAACCTGGATTGAAAGAACTTTTTGTTGAGGTCTGCTGATTCCTGCTGTTACAGTCTCACTTTCCTTCGATGATGACTTCAAATAAGTGGGCACTGAGAAATTAATCTCTATTGGTGTGCATGATATGAGCTGAAAAAGCCGGCGTTCTAGTTCGCTTCCTGATCTTGTTCAGAATTTTAAGGGGATATTTTGAAGTGTTAATGCCGTCATTATTAACAGCCTTGCAATTTTGAAATAAAATAGCCAATTACACTAGCGATCGATGAACGGTTTCATTTTCTCAGACGGCGACATCAGTGATGAGGCCGTCGCTTCGTTTTGATGAGTTATTGTAGTACGCGAACAAAAGTTTTGAACTACATTATTTATTTTTAAAAAACATCTTGCGTTATATGAATCACATGAACGTCTTCAGAAGAACATGGTACTGCAGAATTAAGGCAACCAGTTTTGCATACTAAAAAAATAATTTAAAATCAACGTTTGTTTATTTAAATCTTATATTATTTTGAAGGTAGTAAAATAATCTTCCTATTTCAAGTGTCAAAATTACAAATTCATGCTTCATATAATGGTTGTGGATCGAAATATCGTTATTAAGCTCCTCAAAGAAGGCGAGAGTAACGTCAATTGCAAAAAAGTTAAAAATGAACCGTTAAGCTGTTTGGAAAATTATTAAAAAATTTAAGGAGACTATTACAACCTCTGAAAAACCAGGATAAAGCCGGAAACGAAGTGTTAGTACCAAAAAACTTATCAAAAACACGCGGGAGAAGTTGCGTCGAAACCCACGTCGATCCCCTCGAGAACTGGCTGCAGAAGCCGGTGTTAGCAAAGCTTCAATGTATCGAGTGTTGGAGGATCTGGGAAAGACACCTTACAAAATGATGAAACGTCATGAGCTTACTGAACATCATGAGAGAATGAGGGCTGAAAGAAGTCGTCGCATCCTTAATGAGATAGCTCAAGGCCCGCTCCCAAACTTGGTGTTCACAGATGAGAAAAAATTTGACATTCAGCAAGTTGTGAACCATTAGAAAGACCGAGTTTGGAGTTCCTCAAGTTCAGTCGAGGGTAGGATTGTTACTAGTTGTCAAAATACAGTCTTTCATGGCATAGTTTGGGCAGATGTGACAGCCACAGGAAGATCCGCTTGTTTTTGTGCCATGTGGGGTCAAACTGAACTCAGAACGGTACATTTCTCTCATTTTGGAATTAAAGTTGTTACCATGGGCTACAGAACATTTTCAGGGTTCACCATGGAGTCTCCAACAGGATTCAGCACCATCACATGGCTCCAACGTAACCCAAACCTGGATTCAGAGGAACATTCCATCTTTCATAAGCAAAGATGTATGGCCAGCAAGAAGCCCCGACCTCAATCCCTTGGACATTTCCATCTGGTCTATTTTGGAGACGGGGGTCTTGGCTACTACCCCTCCCACTTCTCTCGAGTCCCGCAAAGCAAAACTGCAAAGGGAATGGGAAGCGATTCACTTGGACAGATACGTGCCGCTTGCGATTCATTTGTAAATAGACTTAAAGCTGTAGTTCATTATAAGGGTGGTTACATCGACTAAATGCAACACTGTATCATTTTTTTTATTATTCGCACTCGAGTTTCAATCCTTAACACGTTGACTCCGAAGTGGTACGTATGTGTATCACTTAGGTCAGGTTCTGTAATTTTTTCAGATCCTTCTAGTGACTATGCGTACAAAGTGAAGTTTTACACCAATCAGGCAATCGGAGGCAACGTGTTAAAATCAAAATTGCGCATTGGAATTTTTATAAACCTACCAAAACGTTCGTTGTCTTAATTTTGAAACACCTTGCAATGCATTCGTTAAAGGCATGCTTAAGGAAACGCTTGGCTGTACATTATCTTCCGAATAAAAAATTCGGCAAATAGCAATAATTTTTTGTCTTACTGCTCGAACAATTGGCGCAAATGACAACTCGTGTAACTTTTAAGACTTCATGTGTAGTCCATAGTCCACAACTTCTTAAAACTTGTGATATAGGCGAAGTGTTGTCCAAGTATCGGTCTGCTTTGTGAGACAAACTTCATATTTACTCGTAATTTCTTAACAAATCAAATTCTGCTCTACTAACCCGCCACAGGCTTGTTCAGAGATGAGGTGGAAATAAGGAAGTTGACCAGTAAATGTACACTCGGGGTGTCAGCGTCACGCTTGTATTAATTTAGTGTGCGTTTAGGACAAGTGCATTGAAGTTAATTTATGCATAATTAGTTTATTGATTAATAGCATAAATAATTGGCTTTTTACTACTACAATCCGAACTAACTGTGAAAAATGCTTCACAGTTTCAGAGCTTGAATAATTCGACAATAGTTTGCTAGATTTTAGTAGCTATTATTTAATGGAGTATTTAGTTCATTACTTCAAAAAAGGCTTTCTTAAAATATTTTATTCTTATTAGAACGACTATAAAAACAACACGGTCTGGCACTTGGCCGATTTGAAGCCGTCACAGTAGAGGCAAGTATCCTTTAAAACAGTGATCTCCAAACTTTTATCCGCTGCGACCCCCTTTAAAATTTTTTATTTACCTGCGCCCCCTTTATCTTTAGCAAACTAAAGAATAAAATATAAATATAACAGAAAAATTTAATGTTTGAAAAGAAATGAGGTCTACTGTCAATTATTGAGCGTAAAAAATGATATATTTTATTACGAAATAACATTATTACATAAATTAGAAAAGTATGATCCTACATTTCGCGACCCCCTTTGAATGGTCACGCGACCCACCGGTGAGTCACGACACACACTTTGAAGAGCACTGCTCTAAAACACCTCGTCCATATTTTATGCGGGACGCACTTGTCTTGTTCTCGTGGGCGTACTGGGTCGACTTGCCAGAACGTTTTTGTGGATAGGAACAAATTTCAATCTCGGAGCGTAACAAAGCGAAGAAGTAGCAAATTTAACTCAAAAGTAATTAATTAAAAACTCTTAAGAATTAAAATATTCAGATACTAATAGCCATCAGTGCGCTTTTGCGTTTTATAATAAGCGCTCGTGATACTACTTTTAGAATGAATGTCTTTGTAAAATAGTTTTTATTAGAACATCTGTCAAGCATATAAAATAGTTTTTTTTCAGTGTTCTGCCAATATATGTACTTGTATTTGAACACGTGCATGGATCATATTCGATTCCACAACTCATTTTTTCTCGGCAAATATGGGTTAAACAATACAAACATTTATTAACCTTTCGGAAAGTAGTTCCTGTTTCAGTTTTGCTCTTGTATGAGTTCTCTTCTGTTATTAACTTAATTGTTCGTAGGGTTTCCACTGTGCACTTTGTCAGCAAGTAGACTTTTCCCATATAAAAGAGCATTCTACGTTTCCGTTCTTTTTTTCAAAGAAAAAATCTCTCCGCACTTGCAGAAGAATAAGGCATTGTGAGTAGGTGGAGTATTAGTTTAAATAACAATGAATAGCGAAGACCAGCCCCGCATGTGACTACTTGGGGGAATACCCAAGAATGTTTCTCGATTCTTAGTTTATTGATTGATTGAAAATTCCTGATTTCTTCGAGATTATTCTTGATTTTTTACCATTTTGGTCTTAGGATTTTTGGTCTCCTTCATGTTCAAGACTTTCTACCTTTACCTGTCTGACACTTTTGAAAGTACAGGGTGCAGCAACATAACGTCTTATTTTGAAAGCAACTTCCTTTGAAAAAAGGAAGTTATGTTGCCGCACCGTGTTCAATGTCGTAGTTGGTGTATTCCAACCAAATAGGACATGTCCTGCACCTAGATATTCAGATGTGAAATAGTTATCATGCATATAATGGACCAACATAATGTAAATGGAAGTCTTAGCAGGATGATGTGATCCCGATATCTCCGCAGCTCTGTTCTATTCAGCAACTGTATCACGAAGTCATGCAATAATCGCTATAATCCGCAAGACTTGATCGTTCAGGCCCGTTGTTTAGTTGCTGAGCCTCATATTCTGGCAGAGAAGCGGTAGCTTGATCGTGTGTCGTAAAGATACTCCATTTATGACTGCCATATCAATATAGTTCGTATTATTCACCATTGGGGCCAGTAATAATACTGGTCACAAGTGGTTATCATCCAAACTCTTCTTCAGGTCTAACCAATACTGTTCTGAAACTCGGGACCATTAACGATATCACATATACTGTATGTAGATTTCGGATCGAAACACCGGTAGTGGTACAGTACGGAATCTGATACCTTACAGAATCTGGTACTATACTAACCGATACCTACCGAAACTACTGAAGCTGTTTTACTAAATCTCCCAAATTCGCACTTGACGTACTCTAATGCCTGACGGAAGCTGATGCCGGACGGAAGCTGATGCCTGGCGGAAGCTGATTTCTGACGGAAGCTGATGCCTGACGGAAGCTGATGCCTGACGGAAACGTGTTGTACTTGACAGATTACATACAGAGACATATAGGAAAAAATATCGATATTATGAAGACTTCGTAATGAAAAAGCATCTCAAGTCTGAACTGAGCGAATTTACTTCCGGGAATGCATATGTGTGAACTATAAACACTTCAGTAAATTATCCCTCACCACGCGCCCTCCTCCCCACGCTTGCAAGCACTGAGCCCGTGCGACTGATGAATAAATCCTTATACATGGTGCGGCAACATATTTTCCTTTTTTCGAAGAAAGTTTCTTTTAAAAAAAGGAAGTTATGTTGCCGCACTCTGTAGATTAGTCAAGTGCATGACATCAGTCCTACTTTCTGTCTTGTTTGATTTTTCTGTCTTTGTCTGGTTAAATTTTATGAATTATCGAGGGGAAACTGCGTAATTAAACTTGTTTATGAAATGATGCTAGCAGGGTTATAAATTTCTTGCATCACTGACCACATTAACTGCATCACTGACCACATTAACTGCATCACTGACCACATTAACTGCATCACTGACCACATTAACTGCACCACTGACCACATTAACTGCATCACTGACCAC
>VCRD01000979.1:12722-25726 GCA_006783055.1 Trinorchestia longiramus | reverse complement strand
TCTCTAGAAATGCGTGCCTTCTCTAGAAATGCGTGCCTTCTCTAGAAATGCGTGCCTTCTCTAGAAATGCGTGCCTTCTCTAGAAATGCGTGCCTTCTTCAGAATTACGGGCATTTTTAAGTAACAGGCTAAACCTTTTCATAATTGCGTGCCTTTCTTCCATAAATTTGCTTTGTTTGGAAAGATCTGAAGCAGTTGAAAGCTTTTCAAACGCGCCGGAAATTTTGGTTGTGTAGCAAACGCTTGTACGCAATTTTCTATGTCAACATGTTAATTATTTGCCCTCTGCCACCCTTACGCTCTTGTTTTGAAACCTGGGGTGCTTTCTTCGTGTGGTAGAGTGATTGTGCTTTCTTCGTGTGGTGGAGTGGTTGTGTTTTCTTCGTGTGGTGGAGTGGTTGTGCTTTCTTCGTGTGGTAGAGTGGTTGTGCTTTCTTCGTGTGGTAGAGTGGTTGTGCTTTCTTCGTGTGGTAGAGTGGTTGTGCTTTCTTCGTGTGGTGGAGTGGTTGTGCTTTCTTCGTGTGGTGGAGTGGTTGTGCTTTCTTCGTGTGGTGGAGTGGTTGTGCTGACGCTTCTTGTTGCTTGTGCTGACGCTTCTTGTTGCTTGTGCTGACGCTTCTTGTTGCTTGTGCTGGCTGGGGGGTGGGGGATAAACTCCACTGGACCACCAGAGTATATTAACAGAGCTAGGAACTCCGCCACAATCCTACTTCTTCAGTAAATTAGTAGGGGTTTATGGGAAGCTCTAATCTATGTAGTTGAGCAAAAGTCGCATCTAGTTGAGCAAAAGTCGCATCTAGTTGAGCAAAAGTCGCATCTAGTTGAGCAAAAGTCGAATCTAGTTGAGCAAAAGTCGAATCTAGTTGAGCAAAAGTCGAATCTAGTTGAGCAAAAGTCGAATCTAGTTGAGCAAAAGTCGAATCTAGTTGAGCAAAAGTCGAATCTAGTTGAGCAAAAGTCGAATCTAGTTGAGCAAAAGTCGAATCTAGTTGAGCAAAACTCCACTCCAATTAAGAACTTCAATCCAGGAAGATTAGAGCAAGATGATTTTACGAGTATGTATTTAATAAAGTTTATGAAGACATGTAGGATGGCGTTAAGATATCATGCTGAGAAAGGTTTTGTCTCGTTTATTCGTAATCGCCTGTATCGCCTGTACATTTTCGCCTGTACATTTTCTGTGAATAGACGTCTGCTAAAATTCGAAAATAGAACAGTTTTGATTTAATCTTCTGGTGCACATCAGCAAATTTTAAGCATAGCGCTTAGTAAGAAGTAGCTAAATTATGTAAAAAAAGTCCTTGTTTTTCCATTGAGCTCGATACGTCGTAAATGCGTTCTTTTTCTGGCAGACTTTAAATTTTATTTGAGTACCTGACCATCACAGATCCAATCGCCGTCCATGAAAGCCTCGAGCGATTATAAAAATTTGTTCAACTTCGTGGATGCTCTATTCTGAAAACTCGAAATATTCTAATGCTTGCGAATCCTACAATATTCGTACTATAATAATACAGTTTGTTGCTTGCTTGGTCCGTCTCTCTGTCACGCTCCTATGGATTTTGATAGGAGGAAATTCGCTAGGGGATACATGTATTGTAAGCATTGTATTGTGGATACCAAAGACACAGTCTTCAGTATGGAAACTACTTCGCAAAGCCTGCGTTCACTGGAAAATAAAACAAAAAATTCAGTTAAACACTTGTTTTTTCACCTGTGGATCTACTAGTTAAAAATAGAACAGCCCAAGAAAGTAAGCTTCTCGTGGCACAAGGCATGCAAGTGTCGACAGTATTTGAGAACCAATTGTTAGCAGACGTCTTTGTAATGTGCAATGTATGCAAATTGGCGGAAATTAGAAATTACGAAAATACATTTTTGGCTATGTTTGTTAGCTATGATAACTTTTTACGCTTTATATTTTTATCTTTGTAGAACACTTGGTAACTTATCTTGCTATTGATTTTCGGCAACCTTTACTTCCTTAAGTCATACAGGGTGAGGCATAAATACTGTTACAAAACGCAAACAATTTTTTTACTAGAGAAAAATATTTATTTCTAGGTCTGACTTCAACAAATAGTAAGTAATTTGCAAATTTACGACAGAAAAAAATTATTCAAAATGCTTTCCTTTTGGCCTCACTACTCTGCAAACTTTTGTTGGGAAAGTTTTTAATGGCCGTATGAACTACTTCTAAGGGTATTTTCTCCCCGCATTTATTCAATTTTGACTTTAGAACTTTGATACTCTGGCAAGGAGTACAGCAGGCTTCACTTGTTTATTTGATCAACATTCTGTTGATTTTGAGGTTTCTCTCTAGTTTTAATATTTCGGAAGGACTCGGTCCTTTTTCATGCTTCTCTCATTCTCATACAGACATTGTCAATAGTTGATGGCTAATTGTTCTTCAAAAAATTAGGTATATCTTTAACACGTTGACTCCGATTGCCTGACTGGTGTAAAACTTCTTTTTGTACGCATAGTCACTAGAAGGATCTGAAAAAATTACAGAACCTAACTTAAGTGGTACACATACGTACCACTTCGGAGTCAACGTGTTAATGATTGATTTCATAAAATTACATTAGGCAATATTTTCTAAATAATAATTAAAATTTATTTGAAAACATGTAACAGGGATTATACTCCACGCTGTATATGTGTAACCATTTACCTCGAATATGAGAATTTCGTAAGCTAATGCATCTGAACGCATTAACTATTTGATCTCGTGAATGAGAGTTCGAATGAAGATTCTCGTTTTAACCAGAATAATGTGCGTTTCGTGCTAGTAATTACCTACCTCTGTGTTTAATAATTCTTTTTTTTTACAGAAATTCTCTGGCCTTCTGTGTGCGCATTTGAGCAACGTTCTTTAGAGTAGAGACTATTTTTATGCAATGTTGTAGTACATTTGTAGAGACCCTCTGATATTGTCAAAAACAATTCGCCGTCCATTTCGCATAATAAAATTGGTGCTTTTATTTTTCTCTTACATGTGAGAACTGTGAAGAGCTGTGCGCCTTTATTAGCTAGGGACGTGTTTTATCTTTGTAGAACTTTGGAACGACGATGGAACAAATGAATGAAGCTTTGAAGTATTGAAGACAATTGTTCATTGTTTTATAGGATGTTTAGGAGTGACTCGGAGACTAAAAAGAACTTAAAACGTGTCGTTTGAGCACAATGTGCAGCAATATTGTGATCCCAGACACGAAGTGGGGATAGACATTCGAATTACTGGTGTTCATTATTGTCCTTAGTAAAATTTTTAAATACTCGTCCGTGAACCAAAATTTCAATTAAACCTCGGAAAAACTATTGAGAAACAACTTCAGAAAAAGAACTATTTTGACAAACCGACATTTTGAGTCATAATAGTCGACGTAGATGACGTGACACGCAAGCTGAGAGGAAAACAACTTGCATCAATTGTCGACTTAAAAAAATCTGACTTAAAAATGATAATTGTTAATTTTGTACTTAGCTCAGCACCACGTGCTTAGATCATTACAATACCTACTCTGTGATGACTGCCTTCAGAGACGTACTTTCGTCGGATACAATGTACATCTCAAATGTAAATATATAGATATATCGCAGGGCATATATTGAGAGACCTTGCGAATTATATTCTTGGCGCTGCAACCTTCTCTCTCTCAGGTGCTATTCTTATCGACGGTGAGAGACATTGTCGTCTACTCGTTTACGGATAAATTTCGGTACAAGAGTAGTTCACTCAGTGCGAGATCTTTGGCATCAAAATACAAGCAGTAGCATACCGTTGTTCATAGGTAGTCTCTGCTTTATGTACACCTATCCTCTTATATGCTCGAATGTAAAGCCTCATAATAATTTTTCTCGAGTAATACGAACTAAGATTGTGTTTTAGTGGCTATGATACTTCAGAAGAGATGATCTCCCTAAATGAATTGAAGCCTCAAGTCAAGAATGCTTCCTGAGCTTCCTGCTCCTCAAGTTGCCTTTTGCTATGTTTTGTAGCCTTAATTTCATGTTACAACTTTGAAGTTCCCTCCATCATAGCTTGCCAAACACTCAAACTTTGTGGCTTCGGAGATGAGCTTGTTTTGACGTAGTGAGGGTAGAACAGTGAGGAGGCGGACGGGAGGGGGTCATGTGAGTTGCTTTTTGAAGACCTTGCCTCCTGAAAAAAACGAAGTCTTCGATTACAGGTAAAGCTTACGATCTCAATCTGGCAAACTTTTATTCGCTTGATGTAGCATGTGAGCATCGCTGCTCCACTCAACGTATTATGCTTGAGATTCTTGGATTAAAAATTGCGAAAAAAGAACGTACACTGCTGCACGAGCAAATTGAAACAAGCGCTTTATTTTATCTTGTGAAGAAGTGATTTTAGTAGTTCTACGCGAGTGAGCTGAAGAAGTTTTATTGTTGTATATTGAGGATCAGGAAGTGATTTTTAGAGTAAAAAATTCGAGGTACTTCCATGAGCTCGCGCATCTTTCCGTCGCTTTGAGAAATGCACCGCCAGGATGCGCAAAAAATTTACATGATTGCGACAACTTGTTATTGGAGAACTTTTGCTCTTCAGCGAAATTATGAAAGTTGAAGCCATCGTTGAAATGGAGTTATGTAACGTGGTCCAGAGCGTAAACCATTACAAGCAAACTATGTCGAGGGGTACACAAACACACGCACCTTTACTTCCTGGAAGTGGGATTAGGTCGTCAGAAGTTGAGAACAGCTGCGGTTGTGGCGTGTCGAGAGGATTGAGAGCAATTCACGAGGCCAGAAGAAGAAAAGTGATCCCTTTTGTCGCTCCAAATTTATTACAACCAGGGAACTCTGACCAAGTCTACCAAAACTCAAATCCAGTTGACAGGAGCTCTATACCAGATGCTAGGAGCACTAATTCTGTTGATAAGAGCTCTAATCCATTAGATAAGAACTTTAATACTGTAGACATGAACTCGAATCCAGTTGAAAACTGTAGTCCAGTTGAAGCACATCCCGTTGTGAACACTTCTGTTCTGCGATGTAGAAAAAGTTCATGTACCACGAAGACCAACCAAATGCCAGCGCCGTCCTGCTCGTCAGCGCCGTCCTGCTCGTCAGCGCCGTCCTGCTCGTCAGCGCCGTCCTGCTCGTTATCGTGTCTCGCGTTAAACTTGCGTTGCTTGCGCTGGTGGTGTGAATACATGGAAGCGTTCATCAAAATTTTGCATCGTTGCTTGAGGAACGTCGCTGTTTCTTCGACGCCCGCTTACAGACGACACAATCACGGTCTCTTCACCACCCTCTTTCTCTGCACTGGTGAGTACAATGTATGAGACATACTTCACGTACATATTTTATTCTACATACTTTACGGCATGGGACTTGGGTAGCTACGGCATGGGACTTGGGTAGCTACGGCGTGGGACTGAGCCTAACAGATAGTTTCTATTGCCTTATTCTATTCTACAAATGTGACACTTTGTGGTGCTTCAGTAGTGGCCGAAATGGCGTCAGTGTTAGTCGTTGTTTTCTATCATCTTGTTTATTTTTGCTCGTTGTGTATCATCGTGGTTCTTCATAGCTAGGAAAAAAACGTTTGAAAAAAATTGTAAACAGGGTGTTCAATAACTGTAGTTTCACTCAAACATATAATCAATTATTTACACTAATAATACTAAGACTAGACGACTCTCCTTACAAATATCAAAAGAAACTGCTGTTTTCTGCGAAAACTGTGGACAAACGTCTTGCAAGAGCTGAATCCTTCTTTCTTGCATCCATGAAGGCGCGCTTCCGAGTCTAAGGCTCCGTGACTAAACATTGCCAGCAGAAATTTAACGTACAAAATGATAAATTTTGATCTGGAGCTGGTAAGATTGACATTCGGGTAGGCACTCAAAGACTGAGCGGCGTCAGTGATGGTTTGGGATGCAATCACTGAAATTGGAGCAAGGCCATTAGTTTCGGTGAAATAATGGTTAAATTATAAAAAAATACTGCAGTGACATTCTGGCAGAATCATTCTTGCCCAGGGGCTTAAAGATTATTTCAAAACACGCCAGTGGTTATTTCGGTAAGGCTCGGAATGCTCATAATGAGCTAAGTAAATGCATGAGTGGTTGCCATCCACCGTTCACCCACTACATTCGAAAAGAGGAATCGCCTCTTTTATCGCCAGACCTGAATCCTCTTCATTACAGCATCTGTTTCATGCTGGAGAGTAAGGCTTTGGCGATTTATCACCAAAATTTGGAAGCACCGAAGTCAAAACTCAAAAAGGAACTGGACAAATCCCATAAAAAGTCATTCGTGGCTTGTGCATGTCATTCTCAAAGCGTTTTCAGTTTGATTGTTTAGTTGGAGTACTTTTTAAATAAATGTGTTAATTTCCAACTATTACGTATGTGACTACTATTTTCTTTTTGTTGCATTTGCGTGCATTGGTTTGCTTAATAAACACGGGTTCTAAAAGATGCTATGTTAATTATTGAACACTTTGTAGCAAGAATAAATGGTATAATCTGTAAAATCGTCAGTTACGAGCAGCTTATTCTCTTCAATAATGTCTGATGGGAGAAAAATCCCATACACTACAAACCATATTAAGTTTTATGTATACCAAAATTTATAAAGAACATTATTTAGTGCTGCAGGGTGAGGGGAAAAGTAGGAAAAATAGTGTCGCGGTTGGAAATGTGAATGAAAAACTCGGATAGGTTTCATCGTATCAGAGATACGTAGCGGTGAGTGAACTAGGTGATCGTACTATGTATCATGATACTTCAGATCGGTCGCTGCCAGTAAGAATATGTGTTACAATTTACTGTTACTCCTGCAATATAAACTACTCCATAGTGAAAGAAGAGCCGGGGCAGGACTAGCATTTGGTGTACTAATTGTTGAAGTTGTCTTGTAATACTGTACTAGCGCTGTTCACAGCATACGTTCGTATTCGACTACTGTGTACTGTTTGTTCAACTGTTCATTCTATACAGAGTGTCTCCTACAAAGATGAACTCACCCTCTGATGGATCTCATTACTAGGGGCTATAAGACTAGGGGAATAATATTGAAATTTTCTTATAAGAAGTTTAATTTTCTTAACTTTAATAATATTTATTTTAATTTTACTCATTAGACTTGTGATTATCTCAATAAATACCTAAATCAAAATGAAAGAGTGATGGGCAGTCAGAGGAGTACAATTTTTTGGTACACCTTGTATTTTGTATGTAAAAATATTTACATAGATAAGACCTACATAAATATATGTACGTATATATATATATATATATATATATATATATATATATATATATATACATACGTGCATTTCCTACCAATGATGTGTACGTATGATTTACTTTCAATAATTGCAAACACAAGAACATGTGCTTGCGATATGGTGGCAAGGAAACCCCATTTTCTTTGTCATCGCGTTTCCACTGGGATATTGACCTATTTTCCTTTTCTAACGTCAATTTTCCTTGAAGTTTTAATCTTAAGACAAAATATTTTGAAGATTTTGTACTAAAGCCTCTGTTTGCGTGGCTCTTGATGACCCATCAAGCCCTGTGATTGGCTAGTTAACGACTCCCAAGAGCTTCTAATTGGCTGACTGATGGAGGTCGCGATCTGGGATCTAGCAGCAGCAGCAGCTTATCAAGCGACTGAACTTTTATTATTGCCAATTTCAAATGTTTTTAAGGGACAAAAGCGTCTTCGGTGGAGACGATAAAAATGTCAGCTTCTGAAGACGCTACTGTGTTTATTTACGTGATCTTTATGTGTCGTGTCTCACATGAGAACAGACTGCCTGAACTTCACGCACGAGTAGGAGTTTGGTCGCCCGAATGCGATCAAACGGAGTTTTGAATTCCTGGAAGGAGCTGAGTTTTGAATTCCTGTAAGGAGCTGAGTTTTGAATTCCTGTAAGGAGCTGAGTTTTGAATTCCTGGAAGGAGCTGAATTTTGAATTCCTGGAAGGAGCTGAGTTTTGAATTCCTGGAAGGAGCCGAGTTTTCAAGTCCTGGAAGGAACCGAGTTTTCAAGTCCTGTAAGGAGCTGAGTTTTGAATTCCTTTTTGTGTACTTAATAACATGTGAGTTGGAAATTATACGAGCATTAAATTCTAAGAAATGACTAAAAATATTGAACATTGGTAAGTCTACGAATATTTTTTTCTCTAGCTGTACATGCCACTGTTTTACGCCATGCTGTCATGGTGGAAGGTTTTCAATTAAATTTTCAACGGAAAAATCCAGTTTGCGAAGTTGAATTTTTCAGTTGAAATATTACTTGGGCTGAATTTAATTTAAATTTCTTGAGCTTTAACTCTGGTTTGTGCCGCAAGACGATGGTCTGTGTTTAAATGTGGCCTTTGAGAGCTGCTGGCAGGCTTAGATTGTGTGCATGTTGTTGCCACTCGTTTGCCTGAGCGCAGACAAGTGCAATTTTTGAGGTATGTGTGTGACTCCCACAGTTATTCAAAAGATATTCTCCAGTCCGTAGGTGCAATAATTAAAATACATACAAATAATGAACTCATTTTACGTTTTGAATGAGTACGTGTAGTGGCTTAACATTGTCTCACCAAGGAGCATTTCAAAGTATTCAAAACATATTAGAAAAAGGACGAAGAAAGGATTCCAAATTCTCGTCTCTCCCTCCCCACCTCGCAAGGTGTAACAATTAAAAAGAACTTCTAAGACTGTAACTCACAAGAGAATGGTTCTCCAATGTTCCTTGGGGATTTGACATTCCTGTGAGCTCTAATGGTGTCCGTCCTCGCCAGGACATGGGGAGATAGCGTCCCCTAGAAGCACCTCCTGCTATCCATTGCAGACTCAACTAGTGTTGCAGGAGTCTGCTGTGGGTCTAGTTTTGCTGTTTAGTGAGCTATCGTTTACTGTTTTGCATTTCAACTTCCGTGAAGTGGTTGACGTCATTTATTTATGTTTTGCCCTAAGCTCATTCTATACGTGAAAATATGTCTCCTTGTTTTTATTTTATTTTGATATATCAAGATTGTGTTCTTTGATATCTAAGCCTCTTCACTTTTAATTCTCCATCAGTACGAACCGCTGTGGGAAAATCATCGGTACGAGCAGGTGGTGTGGGAAAATCATCAGTACGAACAGGTGGTGTGGGAAAATCATCAGTACGAGCAGGTGGGGTGGGAAAATCATCAGTACGAGCAGGTGGGGTAGGAAAATCATCAGTACGAGCAGGTATAGGAAAATCATCAGTACGAGCAGGTATTGTGTGCACACAAGACTCGTTCGAGAATTAAATGCGCTTGTATCAATGTTGATACATTTTTCTCAATCATACTACACGCGTACCAACAATAATTCGTTTTTATCAAAGTTAATTCGCTAGTACTAATATGAGTTTGGTCGAATTGATACTGATTTTGAATTATTATTTGTCTGCTCTTTCAAATTTTTATTGATTTGATTGAATCAAAATTAATAAACTTGCATCAACATTAATACGCTCGAGTACATGGCTGTATTCTAGTCTCAATATCAACGTACTCGGAATGATATCATTACACTTGTATTAATATTAATAATCGTGTAAAAAGAATCGAATCTTTTTAATTAGTAGCAAACTATTTGATAGTGATACGCTTTGATTGATGTTGATACTCGTGTAATTAATAATACGCTGATGTTATTGGAAATACAAATGTATGAACATTCATACTCTGGGTTACATTTATGTAAAATTTTCAATTATATCAACTCGCAACAACATTAATACAGCCGTAAAAATGATACAGGCAACAACATTAGTACAGACATAATAATGCATACACGTAAAAACATTAATTCAGTTGTAATAATGCATACATGCAGCAACATTAATGCAGTTGTAATAATGTATACATGTAACAACATTAATACAGACATTAATGTATACATGTAACAACATTAAAACAGCTGTAATAATGCATACACGTAAGAACATTAAATACAGCCGTAATAATGATACATGCAACATTGGCTTCAGGAGTTACGGACATGAAATAATATTGGGGTTCATAATCCAATATTTTGTCGAGACGATTTTGAATTTGTTCACTCTGCTAGCAGGAATGATGCTTTCGGGCAGCTGGTTCCAAGTTGCAGCAATTTTACCGGGAAAGAAGTTATAGCTTGGGCCTTCTTGCACCCTGCGTGCCGTGGGAAAATCTACATACACATACAGGGTGGCCCATAAGTAAGGTACCTTTTTTAAAATTATTATAGCTATAAAACTACATATTGTGAAGAGATTTGGTTAATTCAGAATGAAAGAAGAAATTTCAAAGTTTAATGTAATTTTTAAAGAAATAATAAAATACGTTTAACTATGGAATACAATATCTTTTAAATGACCTCCATTATTAGTCAAACAATGGCGTTCATTACTTTCCTTAATGTCTCTGGTGAAATGTTGTTGATCTCTTGAATGATGTTTAGACTTGGTTAAACCGTCAAAATACGTTGCAGTGAGGTACGTGACATTCTCAGTTGAATTGAACGTCTCCTAGTTGACGTTTTGGGCCGATCAGCAACACTCGTTGCAACAAGCTGAATTGAAGCACCAGTTCGTATGGTCCGTGGCCTGCCACAACGTTGTCTGTCTGCTGTTGTTCCAGTTTCTCTAAATTTCAGTATCAGTTTTTTATGCAGTTCTTCGAAGGAGTTCTTTCAATACCATCAATAATTCTGTAATTTTTCTGAACTGCAAAAATCGAACAATTACATTGGAAGTAAAGTTCCACTATTTTTGGTCATTCCATTGCGTAACGATTCATTTTGGGGGGTGGATTTTATGAATTTTTTGGACGATATGTTGTGATTGTCGGTAGACTTGATACGTTGGTAGACAACTTTGAAATCTCCTCATTCATTCTGAATTAACCAAATCTCTTCACCATTTGTAGTTTTATAGCTATAATGGTTTTAAAAAGGTACCTTACTTATGGACCACCGTGTATAATCGACTATGTATCTCAATCTTACTGTATCTGTGTGTCCGTTCCATTACTGTACCTCCTATCTATTACTCGAGAAAAGTTATTGAACTGAAATCAGAACGGGTATTCATGTATTACAAGCATTGTATTGTGGATACCAAAGGCGCCGAATCACTATAAAACACACCATTTGTTCCGTTATTAACTTTCTTCTCTTAAACGGCCATGTTATCGTGAGGTAAGATACAAAATGAAAGTTCTGTATATATTCAAGAAAAATATTCTGATTCTGATGGTGCCACGGGTAAAACTGAAAATGCATTTTGTTTCATAGATCCTTAATTTTATCACTTTTAAACCAAAAAATTTCAACGGGTACTATCTGGGCCATGTTATCATTAGATAAGATACAGAATGATAGTTCTGTATACATTAATAAAAAATATTCATTCAAAATACAATCATTCGTCGTAAATCTTGAATAAGTTCATCTTTATAATAATTTTAAATTAATGAAATCTAAATCGTGGAATTTCCACGGGAACTGTCTAGTTTTATCAATGTTGAAGCTCAATTGCCATGGTTACGTCCATTGTAGAAGACGGTTGAGGTCTGATTGGATAGTTACTCTGTCGTATTCGGTGAATGCTTTGTGGCAGAGTTTTGTGTCATCGGCAAATTTGTTAATTTTACTGATGATTCCGATATCAAGGTCGTTGATGTATGTAGATGATAAAGAGGAGCAGTCCTAAAACGCTTCCTTGGGGGAATCCTGATGTTACTTGCTTCGAATCACTTGCTTGATCGTGAATCATTCTCGTTGGGTGCAACCAGTGAGCCAATTTCGAATCAATCGGGTGTAGTTTCCTTGTATTCCATGCGCTTCCACTTTGGCCACGAGTCTTTCGTGGGGAACCTTGTCGAAGGCTTTTTGAAATTCGAGACATATAAGGTCTACGGCTTTTGTACGGTCGTATCTGCGGTTGACTTATCCAAAAAAAGTCAAGGAGGTTTGTGAGGCAGCTACATTTTCCCCTTAGTCCGTGTTAATTGAAGGGTGGACAGCACTAGTGGACTACTTGCATTTTTTCCCGTGGTAAATATAATATATTTTCCACGGGAAAAAATGCAAGTAGTCCACTCCCGTGCTGTCGCTAACACAGCGCTGACAGAGGCGATTACGATCCAGTAGTTTACTATATGAAGTGTGGACAGCACTAGTGGACTACTTGCATTTTTTCCCGTGGGAAAAAATGCAAGTAGTCCACTAGTGCTGTCCACCTTTCAATTGTCGGTAATAAGATTTTGGTCATGAAGGTGCTTTGTTATACGGACTTTGAGTAGTCTTTCTATTGTTTTACTGATGACATGTTAGACTGATTGGACGATAGTTATTAGGTGTTTGTCTCCCTTTATGAAGATAGAAACATTTGCCTGCTTCCAATCCTGCAGAATTATCCCAGTTTCAAGCGATCGAGTGAAGATGTTTGTTAAGGGTTCGCTAACTACTTCAGCTGTTTCTTTAAGTATCCGGGGAGCAAGGCCGTCGGGTCCAGTTGACTTATATGGATTTGAAATACTGAGCTGTTTTTCTACCTCTTCTACTGTAAATACGCCATTTGTCAGGATTTACTGAGGATTTAAAGCATGAGGTTGCGGGAATTCAATTAGGTTTTTGTGAGTGAACACTGAAGTGAAGTATGTATTAAAATTTGGGCTTTGCTTCTATTGTCCGTTTGAGTTGAGCCCTCGAGATCGATCAGTAGTCCAATAGTGTCTCTTTTGAGTCGCCTGTCGTTTACATATTTGTAGAAGCTCTTCGGGTTAGTTTTGGCTTCTGCTGTAACTGCAATTTCTTTATTTCGCTTCGTAGACTTTATCGTTCGTTTAACGTGAGTTCATGCTGTGAATTGTGAGTTTACGCCGTGAATTGAGTTTACGCCGTGAATTGAGTTTACGCCGTGAATTGTGAGTTCACGTCGTGAATTGTGAGTTCACGTCGTGAATTGTGAGTTCACGTCGTGAATTGTGAGTTCACGTCGTGAATTGTGAG
>VCRD01000978.1:163927-177453 GCA_006783055.1 Trinorchestia longiramus | reverse complement strand
TAAGAAGTCATGAGCAAGGTGTAGAATTAGGTACAAGAGGGGAATCACACTACATACAGTACATTAATGGCTAATATCAGTAGGATTTTCTGGAAACATTAAGCTATAAAACCGATGACTTCTATGTAATCATGTCTATTACTAAAATCACTGAAAGAAGTCAATGATAAATTTGCGTAGAATTAGGAACCCGGAGTAGTCACGAAGGAATTTCAATAGAGGATGCGTGAATATTTTCGAAAACATGTGAATCGTAGTTGACGGGATCAGCATCAAAAATTCTTATTTTGATTGCGTCAGGCGTCGGCCTCCTCCGCCACCACTAACACAAGTGACAAACAAAAAATTGGGAGAAGTCATTAGAAAATACTTCTTGTTTCTAAATCTGGAATCGGTTGCTATTGGTGACCTGAAGGAGCATCACGTTTTTAAAGTACGCTGTCCATAGAGCCTCATGAAACACGTACTCAAAACCATAGAATCGATTTATGTATTCGATAAGAAAATAACTTCTAGAAGCAGGTACTCTATCAAATGAACGATTCAGATACCTTTACTTATACAAACGAATTTCCCAACATTTAAACTGACAGTAAAACAAACACCTGCGATTGAGCACTGACACAAAAAGGAACTTGATACATAACACTGCACTGAATGGAAATCAACACGAGGAAATGAACGGACCTACTACTGTAGAATAGCAGTACACGAGACACCAAACCAATGGTTCTTAAAAGTTGAAGTTAAAATAACACTAGCAGAGCTGAAACGATAGAAAATTACCCAGACACATGACACATTAATATTGAATTTTACTTTTAATATCAATTTAATCAGAAACCGGTCATTTCCAGAAACAATTCTCACGCTAAGACAAACTACAATGTAAGACATCGTGGAACGTTTGGCGAAAAATTTGTGATCAACGTAGGCTCGAACAATTTTTTAAAAATTTCCATTTTAGAACATACGAACTCGCTCGGCTATCCTACATGGCAGTAGCAAGCGCTAAGTAGCACCATTTTCATTTTAAAACCCGCTTTAAGCGACAAATCAACCATCCTCTACTATGAGAGTAATTTCGAACAACCGCAAGAAGCCACAAGTTCATAGCTTTTCGACTGGTCCTGGACGCACAAGACAAAATAATACTGAAAATAATAGCTAACGCTAACTCTAAAATGAGTACTATTTCGGATAGTCTTCAACACACAAGCTGAGTTTTTAGTCATTCCCTCAAAAACAGGAAAATCTCCCCGAGATGAGCGTTACCTAACAACTTGTTTGTACAATTCGAAATCACTAACTTCAAAATAAAATTTCTAATTTCTCTTTAAATGCTGCCAGTTCAGCGCTCACAAAACAAGGACAGAATTTTTTTCCACCTGTAAGTGCGAAGGTTTCAACAACTGGTAAAATTCTTTTTAATAAGTAGAATCGAACGTTGATACGAAGAAATATACCCATTCTTAACATCAGGGTTCCATCATGCGACAAAGTTACGAAGGTTAACTTCATTAGGTCATGAATGCAGAAATCATCTCATGGCATACCCGCTTACCGACAGTTACGCCGAATAGTGAAAAAAAGTGACGATTTCTGACTACCTCAATACATAACATGTGCACAACTCATCGCATGATACATAAAATAAAAAAATAAACGTGACATGACTTCTGAGTACGGGAAAGAATGTTAACTTTTTAGATATAAGTGAGCAAAGCGCACAAATAAGGGAATGAATATTAAAACAAAAGAATGCATGAAATAATAAGGAACTTGCAGTAATCTTGGCATTTCCTAACACAACGAAGTTCAAAAAAATTTTCGGGTAAAATGCAATTAGTCACCCTCCAGAAAAACTAAGCATAATTCTTCAAATAAAAGTAGGAGTGTAGAAAGCGCATGCATCAGACGGTAATGATTTAAGAGCAAGACTAAAATGCCCGAAGAAATGTTAACAATACGTCATTAACAACGACTGATTGTCAAAAGTTGAAAATCTCCACTAACAATTCGAATGCTAAAACAATTGCAATAATACGACACCATTCAGAATAGTTCAGTACTTCCAACACTTGTGATCATCTTGAAAAGTACACTCAGAGTGCAATATCTTTTCGCTTAATTCTTTAAAGGTAAACGATGGCTCTTCAACACTAAACGGCATCGTACTGCATTGTAATACGCAGACACTTGAATGAAAATTTCAAATGCTGCAGAACATGCGAAGAAACAACTACACTACAGAACGCCCAAATCTTATTTCCTCCGTAAAACTAAGCATCAAGTAAACGATGCTTGTTCAGCCTTGAGAGTTCAAAAGACTAAGACACGAGAGGCTTCGGTAGCAAGGATATCGCACACACAAGATGGATAGACAGCAACAATGAATGTATAACCACGGGAGGTCGCTTGTACGAAATATTGTTAACCAAAGAAAGTCAGCGGTCTAAAAAGAAAACACCTAACCTAAGAAGAAAAGCCCCAAAAGAAGTACCTCTAGCGATCGTTGATAAATCTGCAGCATGTCGAAAGAACATTACACCAGCGCGATGTCCCAGTTGGACATCAGTGAGAACTGATATTATCTAGTATCCTTCGAAGGCTGGTGAAGAAGTTGAGGTCAAACATCTAAGAGCCGAAGAACTTCAATCTCTGAAAAATGAGAAAATACGAGAATCGAGAATGCTCAAAGCTATAGCGCCAATTATAAATAAAGTACACTAAAGTTGTAAGAAGTTACCTCGGTTCGTTTATCTAAATGCAATCACAATTCAAATCAAGATCGAGTAAGCTACCTTACTCGTTCGTAAAATGCAAAATAATAAATTCGTTATCACAATAAGACACAGAAATTTATGATGGTACAGTACAATCGGATCGTAGATATTTTATATTTCCCCATTACTATGCCCGCCATAAGAGTAGAATCAAGGAGAAAATTTCCTTTGTGTCTTAAAGACGAGTCTACATTGATTTTAGAGCTAATGGCATGCCAAAGCCACAGCGATTAACCTAGTAAATACGAAAACAAGAATGAAGTGGACGATTTTAGAATCAAACACAAGTGAACGACGCTCATCTTACATATTTTTGAGGTCAGTTACGCGGTACGCCTGCCACATTCATAAAAAATGCGTAGGCCCAAAGGTGTGTTGGCGAAGACAGCCTACCCATGCAGGAAGGAAGGTCAAGGTTTTTACATTGCATAGTGTCAACTAAGCCGGTTAGAACCTCAATCCCTTCGAATTTCATCGTAGCCACTTCCTATTCTACATGAACACCCACTTCATACTCATGTTATGGCGCATACATTCATTATTTCGCTCCTTAGCATGGAGCAACTCAGGACACAACAAAATTTATTAAGAAAAATAATTCCCCGTGTCAACACTCATAACCTTCCGGGCACATGGAGCTTTGTGAAGCCACAACTGCCTAATGAGAGGCAAGAGGACTCATACTGACGCTGTCAGAAAAAGGTGTTTGAATCACAGAAGGCCGCAATAAGGGGAAGGACAATAGCATGCAACTCATGAATTAACATAGACACGCAACATCTGTATACACTTGACAAGACCAGTCACGAATGGGTAGGAACAGTAACACGCTCGTCTTTTAACCTTTCAAAGGACAAATTCGTTAACAAGAAATGCACAACATCGCGAAGCCAGTTGCTGGTCGTAAAGTCGACTTTTGTCCAAATTCAAGGCGCACAAGAAATAAGTCAATTATAGTATCATTAAAGGTAGATATTAATGGGGCTTTTGTTTGTACGAGGATAGGTACCAGTGCCGAGCATCCAACATTAGCTCAGCTCAAAAACGGGATTACTGTATAATAATCTCATATGAAACACCTAGAACCATTTACCATACAGCAATTCATGAATATCGAACAACGAACAATTTCTATACATATATACAAATAAATAAATTAAACAGTAACAAAAAGTGTAGTATGGACACCACAAGATATATAGTCACTATTCATCTATTACCACTGGAACACTTTCAAGTGTGTTCAGCTACGTCCGGCAAAGATAGAGATGCCAGGTCTTTCATTGCACTTAACAAACGCCAGTAGAAGAGCTTGATTTCACCGACAGCTCGCTACTAGCTAACCATCATCACAACCAAGTAGAGTCCATGATTTCTATAAAAAAAAATGTATCACCAATAAACTGTCAAACACGCACTAGCACCAAAGTCCCTGATGCAACACGAGACCGGTAAAGATTTGTTTCTTGAAAACCTGCTTCAACACATTACAAAGCAACGAGGACTTGTTTTGATTGAAAATTATATTCAGAGAATATGAAAAAGGCTGAAAAACGACTTAAGGAACAACGCGATGAGACGTGTTCATTGGTTACGTAAATTAAATTAGAAAATTGATAATCGCAAAAAGGTATTTATAAAATATTTCAGTTACCGTAAGAAAAGGTATACAAAATTAGAAAAACATTTTCATTATAGGAAACTAATTAACCAAAATACGCGAAAAATACATCTCATAGGACAAGCACCAGAATTTCTAACCAAATGCGAAATAGCCTGGTAGGGCAGTATAATAAGGTAAAATACGGTGACAAGAGCGAATATGTAAAAACAGGTGAAGCTCCAAATAACCACGTCCAAAGCGTTATTTCACCTGAAATACAAATGACTAAAAACTGCACAACATTATTCGTCTAAAACGAGACACACTAACGGCGAGGAACATCGAGGTTTGTTCGTAGAGCTGTTGTGGTGACCAATGGGATCACCACTAACTGATGATGACTGGGTACAGCTGCCGGTGACGTCACCACTTAACGAGACTGTTTTGTTGTTACTGTCAGTTGTCATGGAAGAAAACATGCTATCGTACAACAAAGGTCCGTTGCTCAATGATGAAGAACCAGCGCCTGTCCAGGTCGTTTTTCCCTTTGAATCTAGAGCACAAGTTTGGGCAATGCTGCAGGATTTTGTGACTGAGTTCGCCATGTGAGAGTTGCTGCTACTCAAGCTGCCAACAGCCATGCTGAAACTGTTACGGTTGTTGGGCGCACTGGATCCTCGTTTATCAGTGGTCCCCAAAATGCCGACGCTGCTGTTGCTGTTATTACTTACAACGACGCGATATCGACCTCCTCCAGTGCCACGGCCATATATTTCTGACCAATCTTCCCCACCGAACTTTGTGTACTGATGGCTATTTTGCTGCAAAAGTCTAGCTAAAGTGCTCGTTTTAGGGTTCAGGGGCTTACTTTTAGTTGTGGATGTCGCAGTGGAAATATTACTGCTCAGCGTTGAATGTCCTGTAGTTGCTTGAGGAGATGAAACATTACCTGGAGAACTGATGCATGCAACGGATGTTGGTTGTGAAGTAGGAGAAAGTAAAGGTAGAAATTTAGGTTCTTGTACCTGGAACGACTGCGACTGAATTGTCTGCAAAGGTTGTAATTGGCTGGACTGTGATTGCAGGACAGGGTGTTGGTGAGGAACAATGGTGATGGGCAGCCCAGAGGAACTGGACAAGTTTTTATTTGTACCAACGGAGGAAGTTTGGTCGACCGCAGAGCCAGCGTTTGTAGGTCTGGACACGCTTGCTACTGACACGAAAATATCAGGAGACGGTAAGATGAGATGATGAGAAGAAGCAGTTGTAGTGCTTGGAAGCAGTGACGAAGTAAGCAGTATGGGAGCAGCAGAGGCAGCAATGGAAGAACATACAGCCGGCGATAGACTAGTGGCCGACGAAACAATTGTAGCGAGCGAGTGAGACAGGCCTGCAGAAAGAGCCAAGGCAGCATCTTCGCTTCTTGCAAACAACGCACCGGCAGGGAAGATTGTTTGAGTGAGAGAAGCTGAGGAGTTTTGTTGTTGAGCTGGGGCAAGTATAGTAGTATTAGCAGCGTTGCCGCTATTGGCACTACCTATTAACGCTCCGGTATCGCGATAACTGTCAGTACCTACTACGTTAATGCTTAGAGCAGCAGAGCCCACAGCAGGAGTTGGAGGTGGAGTGGGTGTTGGAGTTAACGCCGTTGCCATCACTGACGCTGGCGCCAACAATGGTTGCAGCCCAGTCGATGCCATGACTTGCACTGGCTGAGCCATTCCTGGTTGTAAGACAGGCTGCGCCACGGCGGGTTGTATTACCGACTGTGGTTGGATGACTGACGGCGCCATGCCTGGTTGTAAAACTGATTGAGCAACAGCAGGTTGGATGACAGACTGTGCCATGCAAGACTGAATGACTGGCTGCGTCATGCCCGCTTGGACAGCTTGCAACGCAGCAGGTGCGGACGCATTACCCACGGTTTGGTCTGCATTTTGAGGCAGGATGGTCTGTTGGGTAATACTTACATTATTAGCAGCGTGCTGGGCGATTGCAAAATGCTGAGGCTGTACAGACACTGGGGAGCTGTGGTGTTGCTGCTGAGACATGGGCACCACCTGTTGCTTGGCAGGACTAATTTGCTGAGCGGCAGCGATATTAATCTGATGCTGAGGCACAGTCCCCTGACCTTGCTGCACGACGCCGATTTGAGGAGACTGTTGTGAAAGGGGTCAGGATGGCTGGTTGTCCTGATGGATAACATAAGTGGTGCGGTGGTGTGGTGTAGTAGCCGCCACTGCCCCGCCTGTAGCAGCCGTAGCTCTGGCCACGACGGCCCCTGCGTTTGTGCCCGGGTTCGATGCGTACAACTTCAGCGCACCGCTCTTGTTTTGCAGACGGTTCAGCATCTGATAAACAAGCACAGGACATCAAAGCTAGAGCACCAAAAAAGATCCTGAAGTACTGATCTGGACTCTGTAACAACCAACACTTTATGAACTCCGACACATTTTGCATTTTTGTGAATATCTCCTTTTGCTCCTTTTTGAATACTTTTCACAGTATTTTGTTTTTAAAAACATTTTTTCTACAGAAACCTGCCTAGAACCACTCAGTAATCCGGTTACTCCCCATTCAGCACTTTCGTCTTATATGCAATTTGTCATGCCAGGTAACTCTGGACAATTTGACAGTACTTTAATGTTTACAGGAACTTTCATTGAAGTTACGGCCACAATTCAAGACTAGTTTTGAGCAAGCTACGATATCTACGTAATATACCACTACATACTCACCTTTCAAACACAGAGGTCCAAAACCGGGTCCAACACCCTGATAATTTTCGTGATTTTACCTCCATTTGCTTATACTATTTCGTGTATCTGTATAAATCTGTTCACTAAAATAAACCACCACATTCAATAAATCCGTCTATAAGTGTGAGGTTTAGAAGACAAATTAATTTCGTTCTTGATTTCAATTCCATAACTTGTAAGTTTAGAATGATCAATCCTTAATAATGACAAGGAAATTGTGCTTCACTGGCAAAAACAAGTTAGCTACATCGTCTACTTCGAATTCAAGAAGAAAAAACGTGACGTATAATTTAATACGATAAAAAAAACTATCGAAGTAGAATATACTTGTACTGTCGGAACTTTTTGCGTTTCTTCATTTTATTATTTACCTTACCTCTTCAGGTTCGAAACATGATGCTTTGAGTGATAAAGCCCATGGTGAAAAATGAAAACTTATCACTGACAGAAATGTGATTTTTCCCGATATCAAGTTGCTCACAACACTAAAAAAAGACGAACATAATGATTAATAGTGAACTTCCAATAATAGAACAGTAAAAAGCGTCTACAATACGCAAAACCACTAACTTTCCATTACATGAACGATTCTCTGCATAGCACGAACTTCCAATAGGGCACTAATGAATGCACTGCACTCACTAGGGAGAGTTAAAAAATTTCTTACGGAAAATGTTTTTGAAATACTTCAGAGACTACAGTACAAATTATCAGAAGAAACCAATTTTCGATAATTACAAAGCACACAATACGCGTCTTGCGGCATCTCTGTTCCCAAGACACCTGCTATATCCACTGGTACTAAAATGAGACCTCTGCTGTATCCACAGGCACATATTGTTCAATGAGACCTACTGTATCCACTGGCACCAACCATGATGGCACTAACACACTTGCCATCATATGCGACTCTGCTGTGTTCAATAAACGCTGTGGGAAATACGTTATCACTGGTACCTGGGATCTATGACATACCTGCTGAACCTGTTGTAGTGTCAGATGCTGGTTAGTGCCAGACGCAACAGCGGGTGCGAGATACGTGACTTGCTGCTGCTGAGGCTGCTGTTGCTGCTGCTGGCTATTGATGGGGATACTGGTAGAGCCACTGCCACCTCCTCCTGATGCAGCCACCACACCGCTGCTGGTCACCACTGAAACAAGAAAATAATTAGAACCACTGCATAAAGCAGGCGCGTAAGAGAAGAACACAAACACTTGAAGTACACAAGAGGAATTTCATAATAAAGGTAACATAATACCTCTGCACTATCTGACTAGCATTGAAGACGAGCCCGATTATTCTCAAATCCGCAGGCAATGTCCCTCAGTTAAATGCCTTGGCCTTCATCAGACAAGAGAAACCTCCTTGCAAGCTCAATTAAATGCACTTCTCTTGCGTTTATTCAAATCACACACAATGAGATTCACACTCACACCCAGCTTCTTGGGATAGACGTCTCGCAACGTAACACTGCACGCTTCAATGATAACTTGGTTAAAATTAATAACTGACTCGTTCTCAACTTTTTATCCTACGACGCACATTTTTGCATCCTCTATTACTTGCTAAGAACACCATTCACTCCATTTATACTTTACACAATTTGTACCACACTCTAATCTTGAATTCAATTACATCTTTTGAACACTCTATTCGATGGTTCTTTCGATCTGCTCAACTTTAATTAATATTTAATCCCAGTAGCCAACTCGCTGACCACAACAATCCTCCACCACACCCCAAATCTCACTAGATCATGCAGGATTATATTTACCCATAATTCTCGAACACCCTTTCAATGCATCCACGTACCAATACAAAAAAAATCAAAGCCATACTTATTTCTCGACGTGAAGATAATAAAAGTGATTGAAATAAATATAAAAGGACGTTTGTTAGTTAAATACCTAACCGCTTTATTCGTATATTATATTTTTATCTTTATATCCCTGATTGACACACGCTAGATTTGGATGCAAAGCAGGTCAGGGATTTCTGCACAACATTAAAACTTAAGTTAGCATTTGAAGAAGCTATGATGATAAAACAGAAATTCTCTTTAGCATCGCTATCTAAAATCAATAGTACTCTAAATATGAGGGAAAAAAATTCTTGCTTCTCACGTATGTAGTAACTCAATGTTCAGTCAACGAATTGTATCTCCTCGTCATAGACGATTTTCTAACATACACCACTGAAACATTAAGAGAAAAAGATGTACAAACATAAATTTAGAAGCATAGCTAAAAGAGATATATGATAAAAAACACAACTAAGAACCTATAATGGTAAGGGGATATGAGCTTAACTGGTTATTAAGTAAAGGCTTGCATTTAAGAATGAAAAGAGACTAAAATTCTAAGATCTAAAACACTTGAAGCTGCACGTGCTACTTTGAAATGACTAGAATTGGGTATCGTATTGCAAGTTTCTGTATGATCACGAACAGCAGAATGAGATGGACTGGTCAGACGAGCACCAGTGCGGTGACTAACTCCAAAATGCTCTGCCATTATAGCTCCGAGAGTACGTGTGGTCATGCCAACGTACTCAGATGTACAACGTGCACAACTGCACGAATACACTAGAGAGGCCCGCATAGTGGACGGAAGTTTGTCTTTATAATTGAAGAAAGAACCAATTGTAAATTTGTTTCTTAATATTATATGAAATTCTGTGCCTGTAATATGTCTAGAGAGGCGGGCCGGTAATTTCGTTTTCAGCTTTTCTGAGTAAGGTCCAAAATATGGTAAATACAGATAAATTGAAGGGTGGACAGCACTAGTGGACTACTTGCATTTTTTCCCACGGGAAAAAATGGAAGTAGTCCACTAGTGCTGTCCACCCTTCATACAGTAAACTACTGGATCGTAATCGCCTCTGTTAGCGACAGCACGGGAGTGGACTACTTGCATTTTTTCCCGTGGAAAATATATTATATTTACCGCGGGAAAAATGCAAGTAGTCCACTAGTGCTGTCCACCCTTCAATTGGTTGAGAGATCGAATGTCGAGAGGTCAAATTTGGCGAAACAATGGTATTTTGAAACTTTTTGTCCAAAAATTCACCTATTTGGTATTCGATGAATGCAGATCTAAAACCATTTTGACGGAAAAGTTCAGTTAAAAACGAGAACTCTAAATGAAGGAGGCTAAAATTTGGGCATATTTTATAAGCACGGGAAAGCATAGTTTTAATGCAATTCAGTTTATAATGGAATGTGCTATAGCTATAAAAGATTATTCCTAGACCAGAAGGAGTATTCTTTCGGTAAACGGACACTTCAAATTTGTTCTCTCGTCTAGTTACTAAACAATTAAGAAAAGGCAATTCATCATTCTTTTCACACTCCATGGTGAATCTAATATTTGGATGCTTGCGATTAATAAAATCGAAAAATAATGTTGCATGGGATTTCTCACGGAACAGCAAAAAAGTATCGTCTATGTAACGACGATAAAATACGGGCTGGAATTCTTTGGGACAAAGTTTTAGTCATTTTGTTTCGTTAAAGCACGCGAATATATTTGCAAAAGTCGGGCCAAGGGGTAGGCCCATGCCAAGTCCCTCAATCTGCTTATAAAATTTGCCATTGCCATTTTAGAAGTAGATTGAGGGACTTGGCATGGGCCTACCCCTTGGCCCAACTTTTGCAAATATATTCATGTACTTTAACGAAACAAAATGGCTAAAACTTTGTCCCAAAGAATTCCAGCCCATATTTTATCGTCGTTACATAGACGATACTTTTTTGCTGTTCCGTGAGAAATCCCATGCAACATTATTTTTTGATTTTATTAATCGCAAGCATCCAAATATTAGATTCACCATGGACCGTGAAAAGAATGATGAATTGCCTTTTCTTGATTGTTTAGTAACTAAACGAGAGAACAAATTTGAAGTGTCCGTTTACCGAAAAAATACTTTTTCTGGTCTGGATATGAGCTTTTTTAGCTATAGCACGTTCCATTATAAACTGAATTGCATTAAAACTATGCTTTACCGTGCTTATAAAATATGCTCAAATTTTAGCCTCCTTCATTTAGAGTTCTCGTTTTTAACTGAACTTTTCCGTCAAAATGGTTTTAGATCTGCATTCATCGAATACCAAGTAAGTGAATTTTCGGACAAAAAGTTTCAAAATACCAATGTTTCACCAAATTCGACCTCTCAACCAACTTATCTGTGTTTACCAGATTTTGGACCTTACTCAGAAAAGCTGAAAACGGAAATACTGGCCCTCCTCTCTAGACATTTTACAGACATAAAATTTCATATAATAACAAGAAACAAATTTAGAATTGGTTCTTTCTTCAATTATAAAGACTAACTTCCGTCCACTATGCAGGCCTCTCTAGTGTATTCGTACAGTTGTGCACGTTGTGCATCTGAGTACGTTGGCATGACCACACGTACTCTCAGAGCTATAATGGCAGAGCATTTTGGAGTTAGTTACCGCACTGGTGCTCGTCTGACCAGTCCGTCTCATTCTACTGTTCGCGATCATGCAGAAACTTGCAATACGATACCCAATTCTAGTCATTTCAAAGTAGCACGTGCAGCTTCAAGTGGTTTAAATCTTAGAATTTTAGAGTCTTTTCATTTTTAAATGCAAGCCTTCACTTAACAACCAGTTAAGCTCATATCCCCTTACCATTATAGGTACTTAGTTGTGTTTTTTGTCATATATCTCTTTTAGCTAGATGATTTTTGTAACACTATCAATAGCAATTGGCAACTTTAGAACTTCCTCTAATGATGAATGCTATTGGAAAAATCTACACAAAAGAAATATTTTAAATTCAAGTTGAATTCAATGAATCCGCACCCAGACATAGTCCATTTAAGAAATTGAAGGAATTTACTCGTGTCCGAATTATATTAAATTAAATGAGTGTCATTTTCTTGAAAAAGAACGGAGGACACCTGTGGTTCATTATGTCGCTGGCCATCCTTTTAGAAAAGAGAAAGAACAAGTAGAAATACTAGCAGAAAAAAGACAACGGCACCTTTAGAGAGCTGTGTCGCGTGGATGAAGCGCGAGTCTGTAGCGAAAGCATTGCTAGGATGGAGCTCAAGTCTTATGCCCCCACTGCTGTCACCTTTGAAAGACTTGAGGCCGTCCGCAATGAGGTAGCTGGTAGTACCAGAGCCCAGCACGATGTTAGCTCCGTCAGTGCTGATGGTTTGCCCAACTGCCGCCGCAGACACGGGAGTGGCGGCCGAGACAGCAACGTTGCTCAGCACCCCCGCAACAGTTGTAGGTCTGTTCTCCCCAGTAATTTGGTCACGGACGTAAGTCTTCATTGAAGTAGGGTGTATTCGAATGGGTTGACTGGTACCGGCAGTGCGGACGCCACTGAAGTTGACATTGCTAATGTTGAAGGTCTGTTGAGTAGACAGGCCATTAGGAATGGTAACCGCAACAACAGGAATACCGTGATTCTTGGCATTCCCACTGGTGTCTATTTGTACCACACTGTTGAGCAGGTTGAGCCCAGGTCCATTTTCACTAATTTTTGCCTTTTTATTCTTATTCTTAGCGAGGTTATTAGCATTTTTCGAAGCAATACTTTCTATATGATGAACGCCACGCTTGAGCTGCCCTCCAGCAACAGTTCCTACGATACCAAGGCTATTGGCAGCCACTTGAATGTGCCCATTATATCCTGTGCCGACTGTAATACCGTCCTTGCTAACTGCAAGCGCATTCAAAGGCACAGTGGCTTGTAGTTTCCGCGCCAACAATGGTTTAACATTATTAAGACGCTCTGCCACAGCAGAAGACAGAGCTCCAGAGGACGGCGTGGAGACGCCTGTATGTGTATTACTGCTGCTCGAGTCGATGACATATTGAGTGGGAGAAGGCTTCTTGAGCGCCGTCCTTATGACGCTCCGAAGCAAGTCGTTTTTGTGCTCCGAGGCCAAGAAACCTCCAAGTCGTCGTGTGTTGTACGAGCAGGTCTGTAAAGAAGCCAGTCACCACATTGATGAACTTTGCCATCTATTGCCATCTTCAACTAATGGTATTCTACATACACCTTGAAACAAATAACACATTCCTACACAAATTTTCAAAAAAGAGCTATTTTGAAGGTTGGTTTCTGCTGCATTCTTTGTCCACGATACAATGGTTAAAACTCACGTTCTTTCACCTAGAACAAATAGACGGAAATAAACCATGGAGATCTTGTAGTTTATGAAACACTAGAAAGATAACACGTCTCAAAAAAGAAAAATGAAGAGAGGGAACTTACCGCAAGGGGTTGAGGGGCGGTCGTGGTGTAGAAGTTATCAGAGTGAGCCCTAGGAGGACGGGCACAGGCAAGGGAGGCAGCCCACTGGTACGGGGAAGCAGGGGGATGAAGGGAGGAAGA
>VCRD01000978.1:73687-162969 GCA_006783055.1 Trinorchestia longiramus | reverse complement strand
GTTTGCTGATGAGATGGGTGTTTGAGGTAGAGTAATGGGAGTTGCAGTTCCGCCAATGACAACAGTGATGCCTTGACTCGTGCCGACATTTTGGCCCATGGTGGCAACATCTTGTACATTGGAACCAGTCACCAGAGGCGTCATTGGTAGGCTAGATACACTCGACACACTCAGTGGTGATGCCGCTGCTAGACTAACGGAACAGAAGGATACGCTAGGAGAGGGCAGTGGAGAGGAGACTACAATTGGCAAGTGAGAGTTGGGCTGCATAAAACTCCCTGCTGGCGAATCAAAAGCATTTACACACCCGTTCTGGCCAGATTGGGTTATGGAATTAACGGCATTGGCCAGTTCGTCAGACTGCGAAGCGTCCGACATGCGCAGCTGATCTGACGATTGGTCTAATAGACTGGTGCTTCTGAAACTGGAAGGCTGCAACCCTGAAGCAACGCTATCACCACCAGACTCTATCACAGGCATGCTCAATTCATCATTGCTAAATTGAACTTGAGAAAGACTCCCACTACTCGATAACGGATTGGAAGGAAAGTTGTCAGAATTTAGTAGAGAAGAGTCAGAGAATTGTACACTTTGATTATCAGGAAAATAAACCAAAGAAGAATTGTTTGGTAGTAATGAAGGATCTGATGAATCAGGAGTAGCATTCAACACGGCATTTAGGTCAGATTCGCTTACAGTTGCCAACAAATCTGCTTGTATTTGATTTAGAGTTTCCACAGACATGTGTCCAATAGGTACAGGTACGGAGCCCATGTTACTATTACTACTAGTATTATTATTATTAGTGTTATTATTATTAATGTTTGTGCTGCCCAATTGAGAGGTGGAGTTTGACGCCCGTCTAGGAGCGGACGTATTAACACTAGAATGAAGAGGAGAGAAATCGTTGCCATTGTTGGCTAAACCCACCGATGAATTACTCAAGCCGTGATTGGCGGCAGGGGAACTGTGGGGCAACTGCGAGCTAACCCCTAATATAGTGGACGAACTAGAGTGATGCCTACGTCCAGCTAACCCTTGCGCCTCCACTATATCGTGAGCTGGTAAAGTATTGGTAGACAACGAATGCAACGAGCGAGATCTAGAATTGAGATGCTGTGATGCAGCTAGGGCTTCAGCTTCTTTTTGAAGCATTGCTGATATTTTTTTGACCTCTTCTTCTTCAGCATTGTTAACCATTGGAGGTGTAGCGTGCAATTGAGGAGTGTTGGAGTTGTTACCACTGTCACTCCGACTGCTGTCACTCATTTGGTTATCCATGGAAATCATAACGCCAGATGGTGATATCGAAGACAATATACCACAAAAATCGTTATTACTGCCATTACTTATGTTAGTATTCATGGAGTTGGGTCTGTTTGTGTTAAGAGCACCGTGGTTAGAAGTCATGCCAGAGCTCCCTACACTAGGGGGACCAATGCTCCCGATACTTGGAGGTCCAATACTTGGTGGGCCAACACTGGGTGGCCCCACGCTATGTGGATCCACTGAGTGAGGTCCCACACTCTGAGGCTCCACACTGAGCTGTCCTGTGTAGTGGGGTGAAGGGTTAAGCAATGAATTGCTATCAAGAGAGAGATCAGGCAGTGACGGTTGGGGCTGATTAAGAGGATTGTTTTCAAGGGGTAGTGCTTGACGACAGGTCCCATCACTCGGGAGGTTTGGCAGTAGTGACGAGGAAGGTATGAGGGACGGAGAAGCAAGGTCTTGAGGGCTATGGAGAGCTCGCAGTCTGCTGTCAAGGCTGTCCTCGTCATCTTTAGATAAACTGCATCGAGATGGCGATGGAAAATCCAACACAGGAGATACTACTGTTCTTGAAGGATTATTTCTCCCAATAAGTTCAGTATTACCCTCATTATAATCGAGACCATTGCTAATACCTAAACCTAGTTTATTGCTAATAGTACTATTACTTCCATGACTGTTACTACTGCTACATCTACTGGTGCTCCGGCAACTGAGAGAATTAGACATAGAACCATGAGAAACTCTCACATTAGAGCAGTTAGAATAAGGCAAAGAATTTGAAACCTGAGGAGCAGCTCTGGCTACCAGACCTCCATTCTCAAACAAAGAATAATTTGAGTTTTCTGGTCCTGCTCCATCGAGGGCTGCTCTTAAATGAATGTAGCTGTCAGAGTTATGGTTTGATGAATTGGAAGATAGAGAATCATGCCTTGTGTGTCGTGTGTTAGTGGTCACTGCAGTGAGTGAGGTGGGCAAGAGACCTACATGGGGGACGTCAGAGGGCAGGTCAGGCTGTCCAGAACTGTTATACAGAGAGAGACTGGAACTGGGTTCCCTTCTGTCACCGACCAAGAATGACGAGGTGGGACTCCTTCTGGTATTTTTCTCTAATAATCTCTTGAGTGTTTTGTTTGAACTGCTGCTGTTGTTTCCTACACACGATGCCACGTCTCTGACGCTGTCATCAGATGCCTCACTTTGCTTGCTCTCTTGCCTGCTGGAAACCCAACTTGTTGCTGAGGATGTGGTGGCAGTGGTGGCTGCAGAAACAGCATCACAAGGTCTTTCAGATGAATTTAAATAGACCTTGTCTAAGCCGTGTTGTTGTTCTGAAAGAAAATCAGTAATTATTAGAAAAAATCTACACCTAAAACACCAATAAACTAGAAGAAATTAAAGTTTTCAACACTTATTATTTACATTTTTCATGCATTTCTAGCAATCCATTTAACAAAATATGTGTTGCAAGCACATAATGCCTTTTTCTTTGAACATTTAAAAGTAACATTTGGCACTGAAATTAATTTTTGTGTTATCCTGAATAAATTGATTGGTCACTGTTGAAAAGACAATTACCTCAAGTGTGTCAAGTTTCCAGAGACATCCTAATAAAAAATCAGAAATTCTTTGATGAAGCATAAGTTCTATCACTGATCTATTTGCCATTGTGAGTCACAACATTTCAATTGGAAATAAACTGCACAATAAAGAGTAATTCATGACAAGCTTCTTATGTCTTTCTATTGAAGTTTACACACAGGAGTAAACAGCTGAATAATATTCCACTACACAATAGCCATCAATAAATAGCCTAACCAACTAGAATGATAGACACACACTAACATGACACAGAAAATTACTCATATGAAGTCTCAAAAGTGCACTACTTGTTCTTCTGCCTTTGTACCAACATCTGCTTCTGACTTAATTCTTGCAGTTAGTTTCGGAATACAAACCATGAAAACTAAGTCTAAAAGGCTATTTATTACTGCTTATGTGGTCTGTAACAACAATAGTTAAGTTAGGGCAAGTCTCATGAATAAGCATCAGACACAAACAAGAATGGCTCTCAGAGGTAAACTGTCACTATGGGGTTTTAGCATGTCAAAGAAGTAGGGGCTCATCTGTACTGGAAAGATGCTTAGTTACAAAATACGTTTTGAAAACCTTTGAGGCATCATATGTCATGTGTGATTCCTACAGCAAATTGTAGTTTCAGTTATAAAATCCAATTAACTTTTTTAAATGTGTCTCTACTTTGTCTGGATTCCTACAAAACAAGAAAAAATATAAGAAATTTACATTAAGGCCACTGTAACAAAATTCATCTCAAAATCATACCTATGTGATGCTTGAGAGCCTGCGGTTTAACAGAGACTCCACACAGGTCACATACAATGAGGTAAAAATCCTCCCACACTGGACAGTAGCCATATGTTGCCATATCTGGAACAAGGAACCAACAATTTAGAACATGAAATAAGAAACACCAATAGCAAAACAAATACTAGACAAGTGGTCTCTTTTTTCAACTTTTTTTACAGAAGAGACCAATTAATAAACAATAACACCATATTCCTGACAACAATGAAGTGTTTGAAATAGACTAGATGTGAAAAGTTGCATACAGCAGTATCAATATAAGACAAAAATAGTAGTTTAACAGGAGGAGCAGAAGCAGCTTCAATTACTGCTAATATGGTTCAATCCCTGTACCTGGTCAATGACTTCTTATAAGCAGAGAGATGTATACTACAATGAAAAATGAAGAACAAGTTAGTCAGGTGAAATATTGAGGTCTTTGTGCAGGAAATAAATTGCACAGTACACCAGCAGTCTTCACCAGAGGGCAAAGTAAACAAAAGGAATATAAAGCCTACCAAAAACAGAACTACTCAATAACTTCAAGCAACTATAATTTTGTAAATTTAGTGGCTATTTCTGAAAAGCACTAATTTCCCCAAGATGAACACTAACAAGTACAAGTTATAAACATCCCCACACAGTGGAACTCCAGAGTTGTCTATATATTCCAAGGAATGCTACATTTTGGCACACTAAAGAATGATCCCATTCAGCCTACTTTTCTTAGAGAGTATCTCAGAGAGACAAATGTGTTCTAAATATGGGTCAGGAATAGCATTAGAAACTAGCACACCAAATATTTTGAGATACAAATCAAATGCTATCTAACTTGAAAGTTTAGCACCATTAATACACAATAGTTTTAACTTGACCTGTTCACACAAATCAGATAATGCAAGAATTTTATTTCACCATATAGTTCTAGACAACTGTATTAGACTACATGTATCCACTGCAAATGATGTACTGCACAAAGTAAGTTAATAACTCTATTCAAGTAAAGGCCTTACGAGGTAAAAATGCTTTAGGAGACTAGGCTTATGAGAGGTATTTTAAACAATTTTCTTATATTAACCCAACTTTTGGTAGGTAAAATTACAAAATGCAGCAGTGCATGAGATAACAACTTCTTAAAACTGTTCCCAGTGCTAGCTAAATGATATTAACCCTTCCCACAGGTAATTGAATCACATGAACTTTTCGTATTGATGCCTTTTACTTCTACACTTTATTTGGAGAGTTAAGAATTTGCAACACTCATTAATACAGGAATTGTAAAATTCAGAGTTTAACCACTTTTTCTGCCTAATGAAATGAAATTCATGAGGGGCAACTAAAACCGTTTCTAACCAACCTTTGGACACCAAAATCAACGTTTAGCAGTTCAAAGATTGTGTTTAGACAAGACAATGCTCCATTACAAGCAGTGAATAGAATTATTTTAAGCAATACCTTACCTCAGTGGCTTTAAAAGCAACACTTTCATAGTGTGGCCACAGTTTTTACCATATCTGAGCCTAATGGGAAATTGTGGGTTAGTACAAGGCACAAAATTTCTAGTGACTGATAGTAATTCAATTCAAAAGTATCATTAACCCATTCCCTCCAAGAAAAAAGTCTCTGGAGTCTTGTGAAATTAAAATTATATATAGTCATTATGATGTATTTGTAGTTATGGAGAAAAAAAAGGATCTTGAGTAGTTTCCCCTTCACCCTGACGGGGGGTGAACTACTCAAGTTCCGAAAAAAAACTTATTTCCTTTTATTATGTGAGATATAAGCTGGTACCATATGGTACTGCTAGGAGAGAATGGGTAATTAAGGAATGCTCTAGAAATTGTTTTAAGATCCATTCCATCAACTACAATGAAAACATTGACACATTGAAAAAATAATTGGTCTCCACAAATATGAAATACAATGGAGCAGTACATTAATGAATGTCATTATTATTATTATTCAATTAGAGTTACTGGGGAAATTCCATGGTTCGAGTTTGACTAATTTGAAATTATCATAAAGTTAAATATATTAAACATTTATGACTAATATTTTACATAAATATTTTTTGTGAATATATACAGAACTTCCATTCCATAGCTCATCTGCCAATAACATGGCCATGTAAGAAAAGAAGAAGGCCTGTAATGAGGAAAAAATGGCATAGTTCATACAATGCTTATAATACACTAGTACACTCACAAGTGACAAAATTCACATGTTTTTTACTGAACTTTTACTATAAAATGCCATTTTTTCCATTATTAACATTTTCTCCTATATGGATCCATTAGATAGGATACAGAATGGAAGTTCTGTATATATTCATGTAAAATGTTGAGACAAAAAGTACCAAGGGTACAATGGAAAAATGTATTTATTTCACAGATCCTTAATTTTATTACTTTTAAACAGTGGAATTTCCACAGATGCTATCTAGGCCCTGTTATCAGTAGATAAGATATGGAATGAAAGTTCTGTATATATTCTTGAAAAATATTCATTGAAAATAATTCATAAAATCATTAATACATTCATCTTTATAATAATTTCAAATTAGTCAAATCTAATCAAACTTATAAAGCAATTATGGATAGACAAATTCTTAATTTTATTGCTTTTAAACCATGGAATTTCCACAGGAACTATCTAATATTTCATATTTCTTAAGACAATTAAATCCTATTTCACTTTCCTAGTATGATAATAGCTGCACCAATGCTCAAATATATACAGGGTGTCCCACAAAAAAAGAGGCCCAAAATTTTAATTTATATTTAACTTTAAATCTATTGCATATAATTCGGTTCTGTAAAAATATTTTTTTGAATACAGCTTTTGTCTATCAATGTTAGAAATTTAATTTAATCATCTCTCATGGTATTCGTACAGTACCAATTTCACACTGCCTACAGAAAAGCCTTTTTGCGCAAGGGTAAAAGAGCTTAAAATTAGATTTCAGATAATATTTATTTTATTATAACAAATATGATTTAATCCTTTTAATTCATATATAGTAAAATGATTTGATGATAAAAAATAAATATTTGGAATTATTTCTCTAAGGCCCATTTCCTTCCACGTGTCTTCCATTCCTATCAAAGCATAATTGAGCTCTCGATCTCATTGCTCTCATGGCTCTCTTGATCATTTCTGAATTATTTTTGAGCAAATTTACTTCATGCTTTATTTTTTCATGCAACTGGTTTATGTTTTCTGGAGGCCTGCAGTAGATTTTATTTTTCAAATATCCCCATAGAAAATAGTCACAGGGAGTTAAATCCAGGGTTCAGGGTGGCCATTCAATATCATGACTCAATGCTACAATGCGGGTGCCAAAAAGCTCTCTTAACCGTTCTTAACTTTAAAGCTATTTAATTTAAAGCTATTTTATTCAACTCCCTGCAACTATTTTCTATGGGGATATTTGAAGAATAAAGTCTACTGCAGGCCTCCGGAAAACATAAACCAGTTGCGTGAAAAAATAAAGCATGAAGTAAATTTGCTAAAAAATAATCCAGGAATGATCAGGAGAGCCATGAGAGCAATGAGATCGAGAGCTCAATTATGCTTTGATAGGAATTGAAGACATGTGGAAGGAAATGGGCCTTAGAGAAATAATTCCAAATATTTATTTTTTATCATCGAATCATTTTACTATAAATGAATTAAAAGGATTAAATCACATTTGTTATAATAAAATAAATGTTATCTGAAATCTAATTTTAAGCTTTTACCCTTGCGCAAAAAGGCTTTTCCGTAGGCAGTGTGAAATTGCTACTGTACGAATACCATGAGATAATTAAATGAAACTTCTAACATTGATTGACAAAAGCTGTATTAAAAAAAATATTTTTACAGAACCGAATTATATGCAATAGATTTAAAGTTATATAAATTAAAATTTCAGACCTTTTTTGTGGGACACCCTGTATAATAGCCTCTCTGATGTTCAGTCTTAGATTTTTGAACTGAGCATAGCTCATAATCACTATCCTATTGGTTTTACAGCTGACTTAGAAGGTAAAAACTACACATAATACTGTAGATCAGCACTACATGGAGGCTCAATAACTTATGTATGAAAGTAGGTAGTGAGCAAGTCCTGAACTTTTACCCAGTTCATAAATACTTGCAATACTGAAAACATGAATAGTAAGTTCACTAAATTGAGTAGGAGAGATTCTAACTCACTGGGCAGCAGTTGAAAATTTTCAAACTTTACTTAATATGACAAAAACCAACAGAACTGAAAAACTTCTATACACTACTGACCTTCTGAGCATTGCTACTTAATTAAAATATAATCTACTATAGTTTCAAATTAAAAATATGCTAAAGAGCATTTCAGAGTGCTAAATAAGAGTGCCCTTTTACTAATTTTTTATAAGGAATGTATATCAATGCTTTAAAACAGAGGTCTTATTAGTAAATAAATGATCTATCTTAAAATGACTCTCTTCCCATAGAGGAAGAAAATTGATGTAACTGAACATAATCCACATTTATTTAATTAAAATTCATCATGGAGTGAAGGGTGGATTTTAGAGCTCACTTCTGCAGCGTATTTATAGGGTTCTGAAATCCTAAAGTCTTTAAACTAAAAAGTACATCACTTCATCTATGACCTTCTTCATAGACAGACATCAGTCTGCAGAGAAATGCAAGACATTGTACAAGTGACCTAATTTACAGTCATTACTTTCAATCCAAGAGTTTTCCAAACGTCCAGGAAAATCATCTTATTTTAATTCTGATCATTTGGGGAAAATGGTTAACAGAAAGCATGAATAAAAAGAATAAATTACATTAGTTTCCTGGAACACACATTTCTAACATGAAGTTGTTGCTGAAGGGATTGGATCATTCCACTTCATGCAGCATGGCCTACATCTTATTTTTTCAGGTTGCTTTAGCTGCCCTGGTCCTTAGCCTTCATATAAACACACAAATTAGTTTGCAACAGTATCAAAAATAAGCATAAAAATGTTCTCTGCCCATGAAGTAATAAAGAAAAATAATCCTAAAGAATATTTAAACCCTTTTTCAGTGCCTAACTAAAGACCAACACAACAACAATCAAGTGCTGGAATTAATCAGCAATGAACTCCAAAAGTTCTTCGTAATTTATTGCAGTAGATTTGAGAATATGTAGTCTTAAATCAGCAATGAAGCTCAAAAGAATAGCAATAATGTTGAAATAACAAATGTCACTATTTTATACAAATTTTCCATATCACAATTACATGTACACATCCAAGTTTGAGTTTTAAAAAGATATAGGCATATACATGTAGCATTAAAATTTTTTAGAAATAATGTAAGTCAATAATGAATACCACAACTTGAACTTTAATTTTGTTCATAAATATTTGCAATACTGAAAACATGAATAGTAAGTTCACTAAATTGAGTAGGAGAGATTCTAACTCACTGGGCAGCAGTTGAAAAATTTCAAACTTTAAAAATAATATTCCAGACCTATCATGTATGTTTAAACAAAATTAAGATTTGATATGAGTGAAATCTAGTCATTTAAATTTCAAACAAAGATAAATAGAACAACAAATTACTCACCACTACTTACTGACCTACGTGACTCTGCATTGAAGGAATGGAGATGTCTTTCACAACCTAATGAAACATTATTTCCTACATCACTGATCAAACAGTAAAAATACATTAATAAAACATGGATTAACTTTTCAGCAACTTAGCAACTAATTCCCCATAAATGTTAATCCTACTGCATAGAATTCAACATTTTGAGCAGTACCATAAATGAAATTAAACTGTGTAAATGTTCAAATATTGAAAACATTTCATTTCCATGACTATATGAACTTTTCAAATGTGTAGTTTGCACAGAAGAAATAAATATACACAATTTATAGCATCGTCCTAAAATTCCAGCTGAGACAGATTCCTCAGCTGTGGTCACCACAACAATCGTCTAGATGAGCATGCCTTTCATGTGTAAACATCGCATTTAACTCAGAAAAATAGCGTTCACCACACTAATATTTCCTCGTACCTTCTTTCTTAAGAAGAGATGTTGAGGCATGTGGTCTAGGCTTGCCATGATCGTCTGTATTTCGTAGACCTGGAAGAAAAACAAACTCAAATAAGAGCTGCGTTTTAAGGATCGTGGGAGAAAAATTCACGAGCAGAAAACTGTTTCATTCTTCGACACATAGCGTAAACAAATTACCACAGTAATTAAAATACTTAAAACAATCATTCATGAACACTTCACTTACTTAATAAATTAGAAATACCAGAGCTACGTGTCCAATAAGTCCATAATTTCCCCTCAAACTTTGTAAGGCTGTCATCGGGGGCAGCCATCTTCACTTTTTCCACTGCTTCTCATGACGTCACGAGGAATCAGTAGGAACGGAAGAACAGTGCACAGGGCAACTCGTGTATTTTCAATGCATATCTAATACAATTAAACGCCGAACTTTTGAGTTATTTGCTAAAAAGTCTGGAAATAATTAAACATAGGCATTTCATTCGTATTCATAAGCTTAACAAACACAGGTTTTCATCATTTTATAGAACAGTAATTTTTTGCTCTCCCCTACAAGCAAAGAAAATTTTAATGAAGAAGTAAAATCCGGGAAAAGTACGATTTTTTATGTGCATTTGTGGGGAGGAAATGAAATGAATAAGAATGCTTCTGAACCTAAGGGTGCAAATCTATCCTGTCCATTATTATTTTTTGGAATTCAAAAAATATGTATTCAATAGAAATTGTTCAGTAACATGTTCAAACAGATATTATAATGTGATAAAACTTGATTCTTTTGTACAACAAAATTATAACACGTAGATCAAAAATGCTTGAAACATATGCGGGATTGAATTTTCCATTCGAAAATGAAAATAGTTTAGGTCTATGTAGCATCACGTTACTACCACGATGAACTTGAGGGAGAAAGATACCAGGGTCTTCTTTCGTTTCGTGTTCATTTATAACACAAGCCAGAACTTGAATGGAAATCAAATATGGGGATTATACACCAAGACAAAGATCTACACATATGACACACAATAAATAATTTGGAAAACATAGGAATAACACGACTAAAAATACAAAATATGAAAAGGGACCTAACAAAATGAAAGCTACATATCATTGCAGATAATCATGCGTTGTAGATGATCGTGTAGCTCAAGACAACGCCTTATAATATATATTAACAGTTAATATTATGGTATTCATAGCTAATTCGTTAACACGGTGAAAGTTTGTATGCCGGCGTTAATATTAGAGCTCAATGTTGTTACGTCCTATATTGCATGAATGATGCGTAATGTTCCGTCTGAATCATGAATTAAGTGTTTTTACTCTCATTTCAGCACATCTTAGCAAAGAAATTAGAAAAGAGCTCCAGTTAACTCTTCCCTGCAAAAAGAAGAAGTCTAGTTTTGCAGTAGAACATATTTAACAGAAGTAGGATGGTGACCGTTCATCTACAGCTACACACAGTGATTTAACCCTTTAGCGACCAATTTCTTTTTCTAGTTTCCACGTCTAAGCTCACAAAGACCGTCTGTACACTGATGCAATGAAGCACGCTGAGAGCCAGGCAGCCAAAAGAACGACGCTGTAACATGTCGCCACGTTCAAACCTAGTAGCAACCTCATATTGCTCACTACTTAATTATTAGAACAATTCTCCCAAAGACCGTAAAAGAGGGCCGTATGGTCCTTTTCGTGCTAAAGGGTTAATTTGGTTTCACCTGTGCAATCTACATTTTTCCGTGACCTACTCATAAAACAGGATTCATTTCAGAAAACAAATTAAAGCCTTCAGTTAAGCTTCGAATATCAATTTCAGAAGGGGTAAAGGATCACTCACTAGCTTAAAGATTCCATCAAATGCTCATACCTGTAACATGCATAAATCTCTGATGCTACGGCTTACTGAAACGGCCATAAAATTCATTCCTAAAGCTCCTACGTTAGTGTAAGAAAATAAATCTGCAGTTATTACAATAAAAATCGCTCGGGTTTGTAGCTAAATGGTGAGTTAAATAACATTCATAGTTTTAAAAATGCAAGCTACCGATTCTTTGCAGGAAAATGATTTTATGGTGTGTTTCTCGGTTCTCCATGTGTCAACTCTAAAAGCAAAGCGTTTCTTTGGACTTTCTTATTAAACCCTGTAACCTGAACTTATTATTTCGAGTTGAATGACCCCAGTGAAAGCAGATCCGGGAGCATCTAGCTGCTACACAATGGGCATCATATGTGACGGAATAAAGCCATTTGTTTCTCTGCCTTTGAACTCCTCATTATCGTCTAAAATATGAATTCTGTGAATCACGCCTAGAGATTTGACATTAGTCATACCATCACCATGACAGAGCATAAAAATATCGTGTTTTTATCGTGAATGTATCCATTCTTAAGGCATTAAAAGACTTCATTCAATGAGCCAATCTCTGACCACATCCAATACAACAACTGCTAAGCGTGAGCACGATTTGGTTTGAGACAGGCAAAAATTGACGCCAATGGTATCCATAAATGAAACAGTACTTTCATTTATCAGATTCTATAATACATTTGGTCTGATAAAATAGTAAAGCGAGTGCGTATAAGTGTTTATGTAGACGCTACGTGTGAGTATAACTTAGATAAGTTGTTCACATTCAATTAGAAAAGTGAAAAGTGGCCGAATACTTGGCAGGGTTCACTGACTAAGTGGATAAACTAATTATTCAGAGTGATTTTCTCCGAGGCCTTTCTGACAAAAGCATAATTGTACTTCTAGCCAAGCATTTTCAAGTATTTTCATATTTTTCCCTTAAAAAACTAACCTACAGCGTCCTAGCTTATGATAATTCGGAAGTAAATTTATGAGTTAAACCAAAGTTTCTACTATTGAACAACTGATGGTGAAAGAGAGTTAAAATTCGGCAGAAATGGTTACTGGGAAATAAAATCATGTTCCAATGGCAGATTTATTTTAAACAGCATCGGAAGGTGTCCATTCATGAACATGAGGACCGAAATACATCAATAGGAAAGAAAACTACTCGTAACCACATCAGCAACAGGTACTGGAGGACTACTTCACTAACCGCACGATCAGCCACTGACGATGGACAGAAGTTATTTGAGAAAAATAGAATACGTCATCTGTCCCACTCGGTCGGACAGCTCTCACAATGAAAGAAAAACAGCGAAAACTTAAGAAGGGAAAGGATGTCAAGCAACAGTTGGTTTGATGTGGTTTGTACCATGAACAAAAAAGAATTTTCTTCTAATTAAGAAATTCAAGCACTGCCGTGCGCATTGAAATGTTGATGGTGACATTTAAAACAGAAATTATAATTTAATGTAATATCAAAAGCGAAAGTCAGAGCTAAGAAAGTCATTTAAAAGTATTCACCAAATATCTAAATAATAGGATAGGTCGTTCCGATATTGTACTCTTTGATACCGATTCGCTATCAAATTTTATAATATCATAGCATTGTCCTTGGAAATGTACTGCAATATTCAGCCTATGAGTTGGTACGATATTTAAGATAAATTTATGGTAGTACAAATATAAGTTTTCCTGCCATCAATGTCGATGCCAGTTGACTTGAGGTTACTCTGTGATATTGCAACAGTTTGCAGTAGCGACGGAGGGCAAAAGTACGTCTTTATAAGAATAATCCCAATTGCAAGACCTTGAAATTCTGCTGTAATCCATGCCTACAAAGATTTAAAGGAAATAATCTAAGAAGATTAATATAAGAAGAAAGAAGCATATTCTTTCCGTAATTGAAATCGTGTTACATCAGATATAGGAAGAGAAGTGTGTCACACAATCTTGACACGAACGAATTTAAAAATGGATCAATAGACAAATTGTCCACAACCGTACATCACTCAAAAAACAAATTGCTAGTAATTCATAATTTTTGTATTGAAAAGCTTTTTGTAATGTACATTTTTGCATTAGACCATACCTATAATTGGCCACAAAATACACGATGCATTGCCAGTAGATGCAAAAATATAGAGAATAACTGTTACTGTAATCTACGCGTCTCCTACGATATCGGATTATGTAAGAAGAGAATCACTAAATACAAAGGCACACTCACTCTAAGGTAGAACATAGAACATCTAAAAAGCACCTTGGTAAAACTTGGGTTGCTCTTTTGATAAAGTAAAGCTCCACCTATTATTGAGAAGAAAGAAGCTACACTGAACACCACAATTCTGATTCATTTATACGATAAACAACGATAGAAGACTTGACCAAGGACTTCCAAGACAGATAGCGAGTGTGCCCCCCATACAGTGATTCTCAACTTGCATGTTAGTGTTTCAAAATCTACTTGAAACGCGTAGACTTGAGCAAGAGCATTGAGATCAAACGCAAATGATTTAATTGAGAATAATTGGACTTTGTAGCAATGAAAAGAAATATTCGTACAACGTGGGAATTTGATACATATTTAGGTTTCTTGAGTTTTGAACATACACGGTGAGCAAGAACACAGCCTTGCCGAAACACGACGAAGTCTCTCATTCACAAGGGGTTGATAATGGAGTAGCAATTAAAACATGATTCACAGCAATCGCAGTTCATTACACTAGAAAATGAGTAGGTAACGATATCAACGGCCCGCAATGACTCGTAGCTCATCGCCTTTTCGAGAAATTTTGAGTGAGAGGTCTCGCGGAAGGTAACGATTCAACCCAAACTCGGTTGTACGATCAGATAAATATTCACGCGGTTGATCTGCCCAGTTTTCAAAAACACCAATGACGCTAACCAGGCCGACCACTACTAGTATACGGAGCGCGCCTCATTGAAGAGAAGTTCAAGAATCCTATTCCTCCTCCAGGAGTGGTGAAGTTCTCAGCAATAGTTTAAAAATAATTCCCTTAAGTAAACTTTTCAAGTAAAGAAACGGTGGATTTTTAGAACAGGACAAGCTGATTTTGCACTGGGGCCTTCGGATTTATCTAAACGTTTTGAATTATGATTCTCACTGTTATATTTGAGAGTAGAATAAACCCGCCTAATTAACCATGAACTTAAACGCATGAAGTGTATCTTACGACGAAAAAACGAATGAAAAGGGAAGGTTTGAACAAAAACCGCCACAGAATAAAAAGTCTGTTCCTCTTCTTGAGAGAGAGAAAAATGAATTCTCCTCTCCCAACAACTGAGCGTAAGGGATCTTCCATCATGCAATCGCAAACGTGTACCTCAGGGAATTCGTTTGGACCTATAAATGCTTTCAAGGGAAGGCTCAGTCAGGGAATCTCCTAAAAAGAACTCAAGAAGTGTACGTACCTCTGAGGTGAACGTAGTCAGTTCTCTGGGTACGCAGGAGGACACTCTGCTTCAGCACGCCCCTCTGCAGAAATGAAGCTGCACGACAACGCATACTGCGTGTAACACGTCTTAAAATTCAGGCAAATAGGATAGTCCGGGAATTAGCGACGTGAAGACACACAATATGCACTAGATCTTAGAGTAAACAAGAGCAATTTCGAGTGATGACTATAGCTTAAAGTAAAGACTAGTTTCGATTATGGCATTATGGGATTTTATAACGACATTATAAGGCCCTCAAACAACGCAGTGTGGAGACAACCAAAGTGAAATAGTTCCAGAGAAATAATTCCTCTAATATAATCATATAAGTAGAACTCAAGACAAAGGCTGCGAAGGAAATACGCTGAACGTACATGTGAACAAAAATATTAGAAATAAACTTTTACGAATATTAATACTACGCAGTGATATCGCACACTGGTATCGTAGAACTTTGCAGTACTATCAGTCAATGACCTGATGTTCACCACTGAAATAAAAGAACACTCAATAGTAGTTTGCTTGAAATATTTTCATGATGTGAACAGAAACACAGCTCAGGACGTAGCTAAAATAACTCGCTTAGCTTTCACGACAGTTGACATATGTCTGTTGATAATTTTCAAAACTAAATTCACACGTTCATCCGATGACAGACACGTGTTTGAGAGAAGGCCCTCTGTTTGATGCTGTTACCATCTCTAGTAACTTCAAAAGCTTGTCCTTAATGTATGATATGATACTTCGAACGTTTTACGAGTATAATGAAAAGCAGCTTGAAAGCGTTTCGAACATTTAGCAATAAATCTTAGTCTCAATGTATTTTGAACATTTTGTGAGAAACTCTGGTTTTAACTCATTTTGAACGTTTTGCAGAACTCATTTACAAGCAATGTAGACTAATAACTGTTCATTTGCAGCGCATCGGTCGTCGAACATATGCGTGATATTTAAAATTAATAAAGTGAAAACCAACTAAAACTGAGTCTACAGCAACGCGTAACTCATATTTCTAAACATCATACGTCTTTCTTTAGAGTTTCTTGACCATTTACAAACGATGCAGGATTCAAATGCAAATTTTGCAAACTACTTTTGCTAATTAAGTTCTCATATCACATTTTTTCTTGATGGTATGAATGTTTTGAGCCACTCGTTGTAGCGTTCGACCGGCATTCTGATTCATCAAGCAATCAATCATGAGTTGCATTCGGTTCAAGTGACGAGTTAAAAGGGATTTAGTACTGCAGAAAAAATACAGCATAGATTTCGCATTAAAACTTGTCGAGTATCAAGTATGGATGCATTTTTTCTAGAAGTAAAATTATGAGCAGAGAAAATACAGTTTGACGTACAGATAGTCATATTAAAACAATAACTCATACAAACATTTAACTGCACTATTTAAATGGAACTAGGGTATCTATGAACCACAGAGGTCGGACATTCATACAGGGTTGGCCATAAGTGAGGTACATTCTTTTGCTACGCTACTGATAGCGTAGCAGGCAAGAAGTTTATGGCATTACGGAGCTCATGTAATTCTATAATGACACAAACTTCTTGCCAGTGGGGACCTGAGGCAAATTTTAGCTGTTAAATCTCTTCACAATTCTATTAAGTGCCAGAATATTTGGCACCTGATGTGAGTGATTGGGGAAGAATTTTATTCTTGATGTCCTTTGGACCTGCTCGATACTCTGGAGCTGCCCAAATGTAACGATGATAAACGATGATAATTGATCAGGGAACGAAGAATTTTGTTTGAAATGACGACTGGGGGCTACGTACCTGGGCTATTTTTTAGGAGACCTCTTTTGAGGTGAAAAAATTAAAACGTGAAAATTAATGCCAATCTATATAAATTTTAAACTTTTGTGGTAGCAAAGATACCCGTAATGTTTTTCATTTGAAAATAGAAATTAAATATTTTTAATGAATTATTGTTTTAATATCATTACCTGTGGATCATACTGTGGCACGCAAAGAAAAGTCATTGCAGGTTCTGTTTTTCACAGCTAACTAGCTCTTCGGTTACCTGGCTTACAGTATATGATAATAAATACTTTCCTTTACAGAAACAGTGAGCACATAAAAACTTAACTACCTCTGCTGTGAGCAAGAGAGAAATTACTGTCCAAACTTAAGAACATCTAAATGTAAAACTTACGTTACCGAATGTGTGTGTGTATATATATACGTATATATTTCTCGAACATACAACGCTTCCATAAAAACTCTTGATAAAAGCTAGATTCAAACACAACGGTATACTTATTTATTCCAGTAGACTACTCACACACATAAAACATGATTTTCTCAAGCTGTAATACACACTGGCTACATAACGTGGACAGTTCCATGATTTTTCCAACGCTAGTTAGGACTGTAGCAAGTTTAAGTTTGGTTGGTCATATATCTACGTATGTAGGATACAAAACATCGATCTTCACACTAAAGTAACATTTAAAATCTCGTTCTCATTACCAAACGTTAACTGGTTCCATCAAAACTTACAAGTAAGTTATTCTAGAAATACAAGAAGACTTGAGTAGTTACATCAAATATAGCTGCCACCTAAGCCAAAACGAATAGATTAGTATACAAACCTGATTTTTACTCCAAAATAAATGAAACTGTCATCACAGATTAGGCTATACAACTCAGATTAAATAATTTTGATACACGCGAGAGGAAGTTTCCATGTAACTTAGCACAATTTTGGAAGAGAAACAAGCACCATTCATAAAAGAACGAATCGCTTTGAAATTAGCTCCCTGTCGATAGATTTAAATACAGCAAATCATTCTCGACATGAAACCCACAATTTTTTTTGGGAGACATTTAAGATTATATGAGACTTTCTGTCATACGGTGCAGGTTGAAGTGAGTTAGGAAACAATTCAACAATTGAATGAGCGGAAATAGATTGACTGCGGAAAATAATTGATTTAAATTGACGCGGGTGAACTCATATCTTTACAAATCCACGTAGTTTTCCTGATACCCAGAGCAATAGAGACTTGAACTAAAAAATAAAAACGAAGCATAAACGTTCGATTATTTTCTCGTAATAATTCGAACTAGAAATAACATTTAGCCACATTTCATAAATTCAAACGATTATAGTCATTTGATGAACTTTGAGACAATATTGCAACCAAGATACATTCTTGAATAATGGCCCTCCTTGCGTACGTTCGAGTACAGTTGAGTGATTGCACAACCGTACTGTGTAGATGTGACACAACTCTTAGTTCACAATAAAGTCCACATTTCTCGTTGATACAAGCAAAGTTTTCAAGAGGATAAAGGGGCAAGAACCTAATCTACAAATTGTTTAGTCCAAGGCTGGCATCATTAAACTTGGAAACGTGTACGCTTATGAAAGGACACTCATTGCATGGGTTTCTTATTAAAATTAGAAACCAGGGATTTTAATTAGCAGCGAAGAAGTTTAATACCTGTCAATGAACATTCGTTGTTTAATCTTCATTGAATTAAAAAAATAGTATTCAGGAGATCTTGCTATAGCTAGTAGCATAACAAAACGTAGCATGATACGGGCAGCCCCAATATAATGTAACTAGCTTCATACCTATTGAAACTTCCATTGACGAAAAAATGTTTATTTTGCTCAACAAACTTAATCCACGAATAGAGCAAAGTGTTTAGAGACGGAAAAAATTATTTTAGACTATTTTAGGGTACTTGAGCACGTCTGTGACCATGTCATCAGTTTAGATATTGAGGATGGTATAGGCCAATATTAAATAATTCGAGGGCCCCTTAGTAAAACATACGGGGTTGGGAAGCCGTCCTAGCTTTTTGATACAAATGAATCAATTAGGATAAATACGAGCTGAACATGCACAAGGAATCGCAAACGAAAATCCTGCAAAGATATTTGATGAGTATTGCGAAACGTGAAAAGTATTAGGAAAGAATCATCGGTCGGATTCAGCTCAAAAAAATAATTAGTTTAACATGAAACAGCATTTCCTTTCCTTAAACTTCAAACAATCCTATGGGAAAATCCATTTATATGGGAAAAATTTAAGGAAAAAATATGCCACATATGTACTTGGAATGAATCTATAAAAAACTTTAAAGGAATGTTCAAAGAATGACCACGGTATAAAGAATAACTAGGACCACAAACGATTAGAGCGGAAGAGATAGAAATAAAATAAATTTGGCCTCATTACATTCAATATTTTCTTTCACTCAATAGCCTATAAGTGGAAATATTAAATATACATAATAGTGATACTAGTACTCTTTAATTGAAATGTCTACAAGGCCAATGCATATTTTTCATGCTGGCATGCTTCTAGAGCACAATTTTAGCTACGGCTATCACTTCATTTTGAAAATATATTTTGGAGGCTGTGCTCCTTCGACGAAGCTAGTTTCTGCACACTTACCATAAGACAAGAAATTAAATACACACACACACGCATCACACCTAAATAAGAAACAACCTGCACGTCAACACTTATATTGGAAATGATAAAAGAGCGACAGAGGTTCTATTCTAATCCGTACATGTGATTCCTGGGTACTGACAGCCATGTCACCGAGTTGACACAGACAGCATCTGTTCTCTTAGGGATAGCAGCGAGGGCACATGCAAACCTTGGCAACATCAACTCAACAATGACATTTTTTTTGAGACATAGCTCATGCAGGGAGCTGTTATTTGGAGACATTTTTCCGGTATCCTAATGAAAGAGTACCAAGTGTAGCGAATGAGAGAGTAGAGCATCGTGAAACTTGAAGTAAATCAGAAATCCGGTAATGGGGTGCACTATAAGTTGTTTTCGATGGATTCTAGCTGCTTAAATGCACCATTATGGTAAATATGGAACAGAAGCTGAGAAGTACGAGAAATTATTATTTATGTTTTATACATACAACGGGAGATTGATTATGTTCTGGAAGTTAAAGTCTTATACGGAGTTACTCGAATGACTTTGAGGCCAGATTCTGGCCATATCTTAAAGTTTAGTATTTTTAATCACAATTAAAGTACGCAAAGGTCATGCACATAAAAATCATACGTCTGACGAGTATGAAAGATCAAATTTAGCTAATTGCAAAAAATATAAAATACCAGAATAAAATCTGATGTGTATGTACTTATTAATTACAGAATGACCAACGAACTAGTTTCTTCCGTATACAGCACTTTTATTCTATTATTTCACACTTCCGATGGAATTGTTACAATAGTTGCGAGTGATAACATTGTGTCCGCGAGAACTAATTCAAATCACATTTTAAGTTGCTCTGCGGACAGCTGTGTGCGCAACTTTAGCTGTAGAACTTGACAACTTACATCAGTAGTTTGGATTTACGAAGCTTTGTGCTAGTGAACGAAGTACTTGCGATGTGCAGTGTAGAAATATTAAAAAAATTATGACAAGGTAGGTAATTTTATTACCATGATAAGGAGAAACATGCCAACCCTCCTTAATATTGATTTTTATAAGAGAAGCGCCCAACGCTGGTAATATGCTGCACTTATTGTTAGTATGACAAGAACGATCCAACGAGTATTGTGTGGTCAAGGTTTAACGTATAAAACAAGTCTGCGCGACGGTAAATTTCAACTGAAATGATGTGAGAAAGATAAATTTAGTCTATTAGGTATGACCTAATTTAAAGCACATTCATTATTTGAAATAATGTTTCGGAATTCATGTTTTCATCCTTCAAGAGGAGTCTCGCTGAAGATGCTTCTGATTAGTTTCAACATGAAGTTGCTGATAGTATGTGCTGAAAGCGAGTAATACTGTATGTGCTTAATCATCTAGGAGCAGAGTTTTTAACTTGCCCATGAATAATAGGTAAATTTATATGTATGAATAAAGCAAGAGATTCGATTACAATGTAGAATTACGAACTGAATATCAGGTACTGAAATTGTTTACTTTAATGTCGGATGGTGTTGAAGAGGAGGATGTTTAACTTTGTGGTGATGTGGCATATGGATCTTGAAGTGCTTGAAATGATTAGCGCCACTCATTTCAACGGTGAGGGAATTGGTTCTGTTTCTGCTTCTCCCAGGGGAGACAGTTTTTGGACTTTTGTCTCCTATCACTGCTACTACTGGGCGACTTCTGGTGGGTGACGCCTTGGCACTCCCACAGCCAGAAGAGGACTCCAAACCCCCCAGATCTTCCTCCGTTGGGGTTGAGGAATCGCCACCCACAACCGTGGGGAAGCACGGGGCCGCAAGTTGGTGGGTGGGAGACGTCGAACACGACCTACTGGAGAAATGTTGGTCAGACACCCGGAGGTGCATACCAGCTCTCGAGGCGCCTTTAGTGTCTTTGGCCCGATCTTTTCGATCTCTGTTGCTGGAGTCACTGTCGTTGAGCAGACCAGTAGCCATGGACGTGGTCGGGGTTGGACATCGTCGCTCACAGGAGGCTCCCGTCAAGCTTCTGAAAGGTATCCTGTAGATCCTGTATGGACGTGAGGAACTTGCATCTCGATCTGAAAGTATACGAAAGTTACTGAGGCTGCAAGTCACAATGTATTCGAAAAAGCAACATTCATTCAATGAGTCATAAAGTCCTATTAAGGTATTATAACTTTACATCAAAAATACATATCAAACTGCAATGTGCTCGTTACCAGTACATATTTTAGCACAAGAAACCTCGGGCTAGCAAGTAATTCACTTTTCCGGAAATGAAGAAAACTTCATGCTGACGATCATGGTTTAATGATGCATACCGTACATAACCATGAAGCGATTGTTAGTCCCTCATTCCCTTACAACACTCGTACGTAATAAACCAGATTTACAATACTGTAGATGGGTAAATTCAAATGTAGATTCAGATAATTTTCATAGATTCTTTTATTTTCTTTCAAACACATGTTTGTAACATTCCACAAATGTCTGTGTGTAGAGAAAACATTTTATTCATAATATCATAGAGGGGAAGCGGGTATACTGCCGAGAACTTGGATTGCACTACTGATCAATTCTGCTCAATGCTATGCTATGACATACTATGCTATGACATACTATGCTATGACATACTATGCTATGCTACGACATACTATGCTATGCTATGGTATTAAAGCATCAAGCAAACGGTACCTGAAAGATCTTTCGAGTTCTGCGGTGAGGAAGGCGGTGACAAGCTCGGCTCCTTCTCCATCCTGTCCACGGTCACTCTCTCCTGACGCAAACTGAAGAACTCTGGAGCCGTCGTTGCAAAGAATATATCACTCTGAAACAATGCGAGCAAATCAATACGATGATCCTTTAAATATGTGATCCCATAACAGTGACGCTGATGTCCTATGTGGTCACCACCTGACCATAGGCACCTTACATTTACGCTTCTGGTTATGAATTAATCTCCACAAATATGATCACATTGCCATACACTAAATAGTACACTTGGCCAATGATTGCATCCCTGAACATGCGTTTAGACTGAGTGAAAATTAATTATGAATAATTATAAATGCGATGGAAAAAATCTACGTAATACTTGATAAATATTCGTCCACAAACTTAAATTACCCAGGAACGCCTTTGGAACAATAGGATCTTCGTGAGAAAGTTCAACATCAATTAAACTCAATTAAATTAATATGAATAAAGAGCTTAAAATTTTTGTTGTGAAACAAAAGGAATGTGTTATTATATTTAGCATTTCATGGTCTTACGTATAATCATGAAAAACAATCTGAGGGATGAAATATGCTGAGAGAAAATGATGAAATTGGCTTCAAACAGGCTTATGTATTGTTACAAGTGCATTTCTTCCTAAAATACATTGGAATTCCAAATTCAGATTGGCGTACGTTAATGGAAAGACAGTCTACATTACGCCGGTTTTCTTGTATTAAGTCACAAATTGCAAGGTACAACTGTTTCATTCGTCTAGTTAGCGTTGTACAACTCACAATGTGCAAATAATTATTCCCTTTAGTGATGTTTTACATGATCTGTTCATCAGAGTAAATATTTTTCTACTACGACAAATACAGACACGAGTGATCGATCTTGGACTACAAAAATGGTGAAATTTGGAAGTGCTATCCGCAGTATCACGCTGAACGTGTGTACACATTCAGTACGTTTTTTGCTGCTCTTGTTTATTTCTTACGCATTTCTTACGTATTCCATAGGTAATATGAACTACTTTATTCTTGTAAATTTATCATTCACGACCATTTTTTATTAATTGCATTTGTGAATATTTTTTTGCGGCACAAACGATATTTTTATGACTTACTGAAACTTTATGGAGTTAAAATTACACAAGAAATCAGTAGGTACAAAAAATTCGTTCATTATTTACTTAGACATTTGTCACGCAACTGGTTATTTTTCGTGTCCTATTAAAATAATAGGATAGCATTAGTCCCAATGTGTAGATTCAGAGCATCAGTTCGAAAGTTCGATTCCCAAAACAGCTAAAGGCCACACAATTACTGTACAATTGCACAGAACGCTCTAATCAACATGAATGTATCCTGTGCTCGAGTAGAAAGTCACCAAAATGACCATTTGGGTTCTTCCGTGACAACAAAAGAAGAAAATGAAAAATTAGGCTTAACTGAACGAACTAAAACTACATTAGATTCATAACGCTTACGCTGAATCTGTTGCAGGTAGATGAAACTAATGCGGGTATACGGTGCGCAAGAAATCCCAACTAGCGTAAAAGCTAATGAATCGCTGACAGCAGTCTGAGAATCACGGCTAAAAAACGTCAAAACCTCAAATCACGGTCAGGGAATATTGTTATCGATGGGAATTCGTCGAAAAGCTTCACATGAGTTCGAATTCGAGATGGACAACTGTCTACGCTACAAAAGTTTTATCTCCATTATAATGTGCTTTACCTATTGTATACAAAAAAGATTTTCCCTTTTTAAAATTTCCCTTCATTCATTACACTTTTTCAAATGAGACCAATATCTTCAAAAAACCATAGTGAAGCTCGCATATTTTCAACAGTAAAAGCGTCTGACGCTGATGAATAAAATTGTAATCACCAAATTTAGATTACAGTTACAGGCGGCAGTGCAGGAACATTTCTTGGACAGTGTTTCCAGGAACAGACTTCAAAATGGGAAAAATAAATTTTTCGGGGCCATAACTATGAGAATATTTCGATATTGCTACGAACGATATGCTTTAAACGTTATTGAATTACTGTATAAACTTTTTCGAAAAAATATTAAAATGAGAATTAGTCCAATTTACCATAATTTTTATATTCTATGTTTCATCTTCAGTTGCGTCTAAACAAACTGATTCACGTCACTCGCAGGTATTGGGAGCTAGGGTAAACATTTTTATTTCGTCATCGCAAAGAAGCCATGCAAGTTTACTAATCCTCATCCCGCTGATGTAGGAGTTGAAACTACACAAAGTGAGCAAAAAATCGAAAAGGGTTCACATCAGCGGCTAATCACGTGTACTAATCACAAAGTTTGGGCTTCGATACATTTTTCACAGAGAAGCTGATTGATGAAGGCCCGTTAACGCTTCATCTGACTGAGATTCATCATCAACTTGTTCGGCAACGAGCCCAAAATTCTACGAATCATTCCGCGAAAGTTTCAAAATAAAGCTAAGTCGAGGCAGCAGGGGAGCGTTCGTCGGATTAGCTCGGTCATACTTTAACAAGATCGTCGAAATGCTGCAGCCGAACAACAAAGCAATCAAAATTTTTGTTTCGCTTCCAATAAACAGGTACGATTGCTAGATGATGTATGGCTTCTCAATGTTTCTAAAACTGCGAACCAGTTTGCAGGTCTGCAACGATAGCTCTGCACCGAGAGTCCGGTCATTTTACTGGTTAAGAAATTTGAGTTGATTTAGTGTGCAGTTATTTGGTTTACTGATTAAGTTGCTTCGTAATTTGAGGAGAGCCGTCTACTTGCACGATTGTAATATTTTGCCCGGAATTCCACTCAACGTACTACGACTTGGTAAAAATTAATCAACAATTTTCACTCAGAAATCGAACACAAAAGGATAGAAAATAGGTACATTTATGTATCGGAAAAAACATTACTTATGAACTAAGCTATCAATTGCATCGTATGTACCCATTAAAGAAAAAAGTTCTGCTGTGTAGTGTGTGTTGCAGGACAACATATGTTTCAGCTGAGACACTGCTGTTGAGCTGGAAAGAACGTTCGGATACCGAAAAATGCGGGTGTTCCACTCCGTTTTCACCAAGTTCCAAACTATGCCAGAATGTTAACTCACCTGTTTGACGATGATTTTGAAATTGACGGACGAACATGAGTTTTGCATTGCACGTAGAAGCAGAAGCAGCAGCGAATCGCAACGAAGATTCCATGGAATAGCGTACAAGTAAAGATGACTTTACAATTCTGCCGATAAGATCACCGGTTTTCCTTTGATGGTTCATACCTCTATAGTAAGGATTCACTCATTCAATGTAAAGGAACTCCGTCTTTGTGATATAATATACTCCAGACACCAATGATACCATACAAATAAACAAACTATAAATGTGTGTTGTTTAAACATTCCTACATCCCAATTTCTGCAGAACAAGACGTAAATTAAACCATGGTTGGGCGTATAGTAAGTCTCTAGTTGATTTGTTGTTTGAACATGTTAACAGTATACAGCTTAATTAAATTTCATATGACCGGATAATGAGCAGTAGGCCAATGTAGTACAGTGTGACTGCACTGCCACTTAATAGCTAGCGTATGGCCAAATACCATGTCATCGGTTCAACATACGTGCATTTTGAGTTGGTTTTCAACCATTATAGATAGTGTATCTAGTGACCATGATGTAAAGTACGAGTAGTTAGACTGGAATACCAACGCAGGCACCGTCGTCCAATTCCGTACAAGGCATTGGATTCCATTCTAAGGTAGAAACAGTGGTAGGCATTTGAAATGAAAAGCTGTTGATTTTAATTTGCTTCGATACTTTTATAGTGAGAATTCCCTCTCTTAGAAAATCCTGTTGAACGTTAGTTATAGCATAGGAGCAAAATACATGAAAAATGTGAAAATGGTATAATAAATACATTAGACGAAATATATTAATTTCTTCAATATTTCTTTTAATGTTGACCGCTAAGATGGGTGCGAGTAACTCATCAGGTGTGTTACTCTAGAATACTCACCTTGTTATAATAGTAATAAAAGAGAGGCTAGGCATAACCACAGCCTCAATCTATTTCATTAAGCAGGGTTCAGATTTTTGAATATAATAACTATTACTTTCCTAGTTAGCAGTAGAAGTAAAGTAGGGCGTGCCCGTGGTTTCGATCTGTCTTACCAGGCAAGGTTTAGATTATAAATTTAACAGTTAATTATGATTACCAACTTTAATTTATTATTACTAATATAATTATTATTAATAATTTAACACTAACCTTGTTAGTGATAAAGGTGAGGTTGGGCATGACCATGGTCTGCACGAGGTTCCCATTTATGACAAGTCGGATTTCTATGCTGTCGTGCGTGAAAGCCAGAATGTACGGGAAAGCGCACACTGAAACAATAATTAAATCCTCAAGATAATTCAGCTTGTAAATTTTGTAACAAATTGATTATAAGCATAGTGTATAGGTGGGTGCATCAGACCGGAAATTATGACTGTATTCATAAAGAGAAATGCTACGTTAAATTTCAGTATTAGAAGGGTGAATGTAACTATTTATACCCACTCATGTTACAAAAATTCAATTTTTACCCGTTCGAACTTCAAAGGTGGATGCATGAGAACTACAAGCCAACAAATGTCTGTGAATTTCAAAGTGCACATTAGAGACAGACGTGCTCTTCATCACCTGCGTTATGCTACAACATAGCGCGTGCCCTGCCCGTGTTCAGGGACTCGAGAAAAAGGTTCATGTACACTAAAATACAATCCAAAACAAGAGTATTGTGCAATTTAGCTTACAACTTTTGTGAAGCTACAACAATGCGTCGGTAATTTTCATGAGGTAGCAGGACAGAATAAGTAGAGAGTCTGTCGAATGACAGAGCTTTCTTCAGTGAACGCGATGTGATGGAATTGGGAAACTAAATCGGCGAAGAAAATTAAGTTCTAGTATATTAAATAGAGAATTCACCTGGTACAGTACAAAATTAGACCGGGGATATAGAGCAAGGAACTCACCGATGGCTTCTGGAACCGAATTCCACTGGAAGTCAAAATCAGTGGAGCAGTCTTCTGTCAGCTTTTGGAAGTGACAAGTATCTGTGAACGTTGTAAAGTTTGATTACACGTGGTTCTTACTTGAGGTTATTTTAGTATTAAGTCATCTTTGACAGGGAAAATAATCACTTGATTTTTTTAAAGCAATTTACACATAAAAACTTGGTACTGCGTGTAAAATGGAAGTCTCATATTTGAAGGAGTAACGAGATACAACTCATGCAATTTCTCGTACCGACACTCTGTTTAATTCGATCATGTGATAACCCTACTGCATTACTGATAGTAATTCTGAGACCAGTTTGAAGTTAGGAAAGAACTGCACACAGGCACTACTGCAGTTACAAGATCCTACGTTAATGTTCGGAGATGCTGAACAGGTCTGATAATCTGAAATACGAAAAATGCTTCTAAAAAGAAACTATGTTTTATAATTAATTAGCAAAAAAATTAAAGGGAGACTACTGTAGGCCGTACGTTAGTCATATATGTATAAAAAACCAGTTAGCAGGAGCTCATTCGCTCGTGCTCCATCCATTTATCATTAGCGTTTATCACCATCCCAAAGCACCAGTCATATTTTTCGTTGACTACATTTAATTGCACGTGAAAACATTGTACTTTTCTTGTAGTGCTCACTGTTGTAGCAGAGCAGGAGCTCGGCCTCATCGTCCTCGTAGATGTCAATGGCAGCGACGAGGTTCACTTTGTTGGCGTCGACGTGGTGAAGTTTGGTGAGCTCTCCGCTCTTCTCACTCACCAAGTCCCACTGGTGCTTGTAGCCTGCCACAAAATATGTTACATTGCCGCATGATAAAATAGTAACAACACGAAGATTGATGCGGTTTACCTGATCGACAACGATAGAATAGCGACAACAGGAGGATCAATGTGGTTCGTCTGAACCATGGCAAAATATGTAGTAATGATCAAATAATTATTAAGGTAATTAATACATTAATACCTTGACAAACAGTGCGATGTCTTCTAAACAGCTCGAGAAGTCGTTTTATGAATTTATAGTCTAATGACACGTTTTAATACTGCGAAGTGTGTGCAGATTACGACACTTCAACCAAGTACAGCCTAGATAACAGTCCTGTCTAGCTGCCGCTTGAAATTAGAAAATGTTTGAAATCACTATTTCATAACGCGGTATTCAACATATACTAGTACAGGTAATATTAAAAAAAGATTCCACTATTCAATACACTAATTCGGATCTAACAGACATACGTGGAATACGCCATTTCCTCTTCCGCAGGAGTTTCCAGAAAAAAAACAATGAGCCGAGAATTAATTTGAAGGAATAATAATAAACATATGAAGCGTAATACAAATATTTTTACATTTCCGCTCTTAAGCAACGATTTCAAAGTGACTACAGGAATATCACTCTTGGTTAGATACATTTATTTTTAAAAAACTACGATTACGACTACATTATTCTCTTAACAAACAATTAATAGATCTAGTACAACTGCCCCGCAATGAGCCGCTCCTACAGCTTACATCAACAAATATATCAATACCACAATAGGTCTGGATTATGTTTTAAGGCCCTCGGTATCGCAGTTAATATATAACTGACAAGTGGGTGTTCATGCACTCAAAATATAGAACACCTGTGACTAAAATACATCTATATGTACTCTCCTACTCGCATCATGGCACAAACTTCTCAAACAAAGGGGGCTATGGTCCACAGACACAAAGACAACACATGCATGCAGCGCACAACATGAATCCCTCACCAACACAGATATGGTTGTCACCCACACCCCCGGCAGACGGAGCAGGGGAGGAGTCCACCAATGTTATCAGAGAGGGCACGTCGCTCACAGAAATTTCCTGCAAGCAAATTAAAAACGAATTAAATTTGGAGAATATGATCTATGTACTTTAACGTATGTTCACCAAGTCTTCTTGAAATAGAGGTAATACACATTGTCAATTACCAAGTTTGTGTGTATCCATGACGCATTAATAAAATGACCATAAATCAATCATTGACACAACATGTGATGTCTCCTATGAATTAAAACGAAATCTTAGAATCAATGTTCCGTTGTCCAAACTTCAAGCGTGCAAATTTTCAAAACTTGAAGAATACTACGACGATTTGTTGCTCATCAACAGTCTGATAAGACGGAAGATAGCTATAAATTATGTGTAGAATGTTAGTCTAAAAACGGATAAAAAAGAACATAAAACAGAAGTTACACTACGTAGACAATTGAGAGATATTGAACTGAACCAGGATTTAATGAAAAGTCTACCTCGACTAATCGTTGCCAAGATATAAATGTTGCTTCACTTTCAAATTAAATTACTATTCGCTCTTTGGAAACAGACGTAGTAGGTTTAAGTTCTGCCGGCGGTAGACGCTCAAAAAAGGTTTCAACGCGTCTGCAGGAGCTTAGATATCCTCTATTCAGAACCTAAATTGTAGCATGTCATTGTTTTGCGTTCTAAACAATTTTTCAAAAAAGGAGAGCAAAAAAGACACTAACAACCTTGCTAAGTTATCCACTGGAATTTATAGAAAATTCTGAACATCGTTTTAAAGAAATGTTTAAGCAATGTTAGTCTACATCATTTTAAATAAATGTTCGACGTTGACTGCATTATTAATAATGAATGAACCGAACAAGACAACATTTAACAAGTATAAGAAAAAAAACCTTAACTATTCGCGGGGGTTTGCGGATTTGTTTAGACTTTAAATAGGTTTGTCTCACAAAATAAATAAGGATACTCAGCAGTAGCCGCATTACTGACTACTATAAATTTTTTTTAATTGAGCAGGAAAATTCGCACTTCTCAGTGTGATTGCATACAGCAGAGTGAGAAGGGTTAGAAAGAGCGCAATCAGTACGAAAACTCTTGCCTTCATGCTTTACCACACGAACAGCGAGTACTCGAGACGTAAAACCCATGTATTCAGACGCACAATGTGCGTAACTTTGTTTAGAAGTGAACAACTTTGAATGATATTAGGGTGAAGTATTCAGATACTATAAGGGACAGCAATTTATTACGAGATAAACCTGTTTTGAATGATACAGAATTCGCTTACCCCGTGACAATAGTTAAAATATTTCATTTTTTCATGCGCTGAAATGTTTCCTTTTTTAGCTTACCAATTACTCATAATGCATTTGATATTTTCTCGTATTTAAAAGGACCTTTACGGTCAAGACGTTCATTTTTCAAGTTTTTTAGTTTTGTTTTCGTAATTCCTAGTAAATAAAGTATCAAGGTTTCAAGGGTTTTCTTGACTTTTTTCATTTTAGAATCAACTTGCGTACGTCTGCTTTAATTGCCGACTTAATGTGAACAGAATGGTTGAACACGTTAAACAGTTGTTTCCTCCTAGAATACACTGAAACATTGTAACACAGATATATAAAGATATAAAGCACAAAGGAGGGTGGGTGGGTACAGCACACAATGATATAAAGAACTGAAAGCAGAGTGGGTTTGTACAGCAAACAATGATATAAAAAAACAAAGTAGAGTGTACGGGCATGAAGAACTCATGATAGGGTGCGTAGGTAGAGTATTCCCAGGCATAAATTCATAAAGTTGTGTTAGTGGGTGGGTTAAGGGGAAGAAGAGAAGACTCACCCTGAGATACTGGAAGCCGTCCACGGTGTCCGTGTCTGAGCCTGGACACCACGCTGTCCAGGCAGCGGAGTGTCGCCACTGCAGCACGACCAACTTCCTGCCCACACACACCACCTGCGGCAGGTGGACGTTTGACAAAAATCGTCAGCAGTATCTGATGCTAAACCTTAACCCCTTCGCAACCGTTGAAATAATATGCTCCACAGAAAGTTCCACAGACAGTTGGGATAATATGTCCCGCTGTAAAATACCAATGGGATAGTTGATTCCAAAATATTTCTAGGCCTAGCATCTTTCCCAAGTAATTGAGACTGAAAAAATCAGATTTTTACAAACATAAACTAAGTTCTAGCACAGAAAAAGCTGCATTTCTATGAAAAAAATATTCGGTAGCGAAAGTGTTAAATTTGACGCTAGGACCTAGGCTCAACTCTGGTCTGGTGATCAACCGGTTATGTATGACAGAAGCAGTGACTCGTAAGAGGGTTCGAAGCTGCTTAGTTGGGAATAAGCTCAGCTACTAAAATCAAACAAAAGTCTTCAAATGGATTCAGAACAAACGAGCTTACGTGATCTCAGCTACAGTAGATTTTATGAGTAAGGGAACTGAGACGTATCACTTTCTGTACGTTATATCCTGCTCTCGAGTTTTGGCTACTCTCCTTATATAATATGGGAATATCAGGTATATTATTAATGACTACTTTCATTCAATCGTTTCTAAATTCATAGTTGACGACCGGGAAAACCAATCCATAGATTGGAGATGTGAGCGTTTTGACAATCATCGGTCAATCTCAAAGTAAGATACAAGAAAATTTTAAACTTGCATCGAAAAAAAGAGATTTTCTTCGTGACCATAAGAAAAATATTTTAGGACTACTATTTTGGCTCATTTCATAGAGATCAAGGTGAAATATACCGCAAAATTGAACAAACAGAGACGAACAAACACGTAGCTAATGAATGAGAACATTTACAACACATTGTTGATGAACATAAAATTCTTTATTGAGTGTACGATCCGCCTCATGTGGAAGGAAAGCATTGGGTTGTATTCTTTTATTTCTAGTGAAGGTAAGGTTACATACAAGGATCATGAATAAGCCTTTCACGGTGGAAGGGATAACTCACCTCTTTTAGGTCGACATCATATTTATTCCTACAGTTTAAAAAAAATTTTATCCACGCTTGATATTTTCAGGTTTAATCGCTCTTGTAGAAAAATGTACACGACCGGATTCCAGAAAACGACCAAACCATAGAGCGCTAATCTCTCCTCATAATTCGTATTATTAAAACACGCTTTTGAACCTTCAGTGAGTTACCAGAAGTGCGAGCAATTTCGACAGCTTCCCAAGAGTCAAAAGCGCGTCCCTATTAAAACTTGGAGAAAGTTGGCGTATAGCTTGAGAATTACGTGCAAGCGAGCTGTCGATGCCGTCACGAGGCTCCAATCTAGAAAAAAAGTGGTGATGCGTTGCTGAATTTGTAAGTTTTACAGCCACTGTACTTTGCAAGCGGGTCAATTACTAGTCAAGCAAGTTGTGTCGCCACGTACCACAGTGATGATACTAAAGCGATTTGGTGGGCATTCATATGTCAATGCATTTCTGCATCTCTTATCAGCACTAAATTGTAGGTCTCCCCCTAAAAAATGTAACTGATGGAGTGGCTGGCGGCGCTTGCGAGTAGTTAGACTGTATCCGAGACTAAAAAATAATTATTTAGCGAAGAGGCTGGTATTTAATTCTTTACATTACCTAACATAGAATGGTTTCAGGTCGCACTTTTTTAAAGAAATTCATGAACATTTTTTATGGTATTTTTATTAAGAAATAGAATTAAAAGGCTAAATCGAGGATAGAAAACTTTCTGAAATTATAAACAATATTACTCTGATAAAGTTTTTTTTTGTACGCCGGCTACGTGCCAAGCACATAATGTACAAAAGTGTTTTACAAGAAGACTGCGAACTAAAATTTAAAAAAAAATGAGTTGAAAATTTCTATTGGTATGAGGCTTCATATATAATAATAGTCGATCAATGTCTACAGTAAAAAAGAAAATATTGCTGAAACCCCTTTCAATTAATTATAGTAAATAAAGCAATATGCTTATATTATTCATTAAATTTTTTTGTTACTTGAATGTATACGGAATATGTGAGGTTTCAAATTACTAAACAGAATGTGGAAAATTGAACGTATAGATTTAAACAAGAATACTCAATTGACAAATATGAAACGTCCTGTCTGCTAACTATTTCATCAAATTAATCCCGCTTTAATTATACTGTAATAACCCAAAATTGTTAAAATAAACTTGCCAATTTTTTAAGAGATATCTCTAGTCATGACTCGGACTTATTTCGCAAATTTGTAGTAGTCATTTTGTATGAACTATTCAGAAAATGTACCTACACAAGAGACCAATTTGAGCAAAATTGGCAAATGCATACGCGCCGCACAGAATATATAATAGAAGAACTTAATATACATGGCTGAACTTCAGGAGCCTAGCAGACGCGTGGCCGAGGCTGTCTATCTCGCTCGGCAAACAGAACATACCGACGGCAGCCTTCAGTCAACAAAATTAACTCAAAGCAAAGAGAGACGAGAGATTTGATTGTGCCAGAGCGATGCACGCCCAAAAAACGACGCTAGAGAAGGATACAAAAAAGAACTGCTGTCAATATATTGAGTTTCCATGGCTGTTCTCAAATTCAAACGAGTTATGTTCTTCGACTAGGTTGGGGACGTACGCCGGAATGATGAGCTTGTAAAATTATGCAGCAGATTTTGTGAATTTTACATGAACGCTGACAATTTTGATTGGATCAAGATGCTCAACTAGAGAGAGATGATGAAGACTAGAAAGAACTGGCTATCAATGCCTACACACTGTTTACATTTGGTCATTCTAGTTAACACGTTTCCTGCCATTGCCTAACCGGTGAAAATCTTTACTTTGTACACATAGTCACTACAAGGCTCTGTAAAATTTACACCTGATCTAACCGGCCCACTGGTGGGCCCCTTCTCAGGAAATGCGTCAAGTCTAATATTAACTTATTGCTGAAATGAATTACACCAATGTTGCATTCCTTTAAAATAGGTATTCCTCTAATTAGTGGCGGCTCAATCCGAACATTGAATTCCATGTAATTACTTTTAAAATGAAATTCACATTTTACATTCTGAAGAGAATTACTGATTTAGTGAAGCTAGGTGAACCCTGCCATAAATAATGTCACCAAAATTGGGAAGCAGATTATTGAAACGTATCTTATACGCAATCTCCTGCTCTAGTCCTAGCCTACAACGTCTTTTCTAATCTCAGCAATATCTCTTTAAAATGTTTGCTGTTGCCATTGTTACGGTGATTGATCTTTTCGTTATTCAGGAGTTAAATCTAACCATTACAAAGAAAGAAGTACCATAAACTCACATTAATTAAGGTCCATTAACTCGTTGCACTGAAGAAGAGAAACCTTATCATCCCTTAATACGTTCATTCAACAGAAAATAAATAATGTAACCTCACTATTTCCAAGAAGTACAACCTCATCGCTCTAAAATGCATAATCTCGTCAGTTTCAAGGAATGTAATTCAACCAGTTATACGAGGCACATTCTTAGTAATATCATGAGGCATACTCTCACTGTCAAACTCGAAATACTTCACTGCTCTTGAGATGCCTAATGTCACCGCTGCAAAGGAGTGTAATCTCACTGCTGTAAAGGAGCGTAATCTCACTGCTGTAAATGAGTGTAATCTCACCGCTGCAAAGGAGTGTAATCTGACCGCTGTAAAGGAGCGTAATCTCACCGTTGCAAAGGAGCGTAATCTCGCCGCTGTAAAGCAGCGTAATCTTACCGCTGCAAAGGAGCGTAATCTCACCGCTGTAAAGGAGCGTAATCTCACCGCTGTAAAGGAGCGTAATCTCACCGCTGTAATGGAGCGTAATCTTACCGCTGTAAAGGAGCGTAATCTCACCCCTGCAGAGGAACGTAATCTGTCCCTGGCTTCAGGTTCATAATCCTACCATTCTGAGGTGTGAGCCTCCCGGCCTAGAGATGGCGTAGAGGTGACACCCTTTTGTTCTCTCGAGCTTGTGATCCTTGAGATCAGCTTTGGATCGGATCCTCTCTTCGAAGTTGGGGCTCGTGGAGTCGCAGTCGAAGTCAGTTAATCTGAACACGTGAACCTTGCTGTCTCGGCCTGGGAGGGACAAAAAATATCTTGGTGCGAGAAGACTTCAATTGGGAAACAAGATGAGGAATTGAACTTCAGTAAGAAGAACAATTTTGGCATCAGAAACACAGAGAAATGAGTCAGCGTACAGACTTCAGAGAGCATGCGACTGAGACGGATGAACCATTGATATACTGCAATATTACTCATTTGTGAAGAGAGTGGAGAGTTGCGTCGTGTCCGGATCTTCAACAGAGCCAGAATTAAGTCAATCAAATAAAAGAAGATAAAACTTCACAGCAGTGTTATATTACGCTTGTCTAAATGTTATACATGGACTGAAAACATGTTTTAAACTTTTGAAAATAATGCAATTATGTGTTCATAATAAAAGTATGAAGTATCGATTATTATTGTGTTAATAACAATAGCTGGGTCATTCAAACATAAAAATAAAATCTTTAGTCCAGGATTACATATCAGTCATTTGTAGTATACTTTGATTGAGGAATGAATTTGAACATTTGTACAATACCTGGAGAACAAGAATGTTTAGGCTTGCTTTTGTCAACCCTAAAACAGCAGAATACATAGGCTTACCTTTATCGACCCTAAGCAGCAGAATGCCATGAGCTTCAACACAGCTCAGCTGCTTCACAGCGACGCTCCTGTCGAAGAGTTGCCTGTGTGCCGCTCCCTCTGCAAACAACAGAAAAAAAACCGAGCTTTAATAAAATGAATAAATCAACACATGCACTAGCGTGGAGTGTCCGGTTATGAAACAAGCATGAATGTAAAGTTTCGCGCATATTCATTGCTCTAGATAACGATCAGAATTCTTTTTCTGATAGAAATGCTAACGATAAAAGCGAGGGAATATATCTGCTGCATATTTCCGTGGTCACGGTGGCTGTTAGAATTGTATTTAAAATTTTAGAAACTATGAAATATTGAAATGACTTAACATATCGTAAGGTCCTGATATCTTTATTACGAGAGTAGAATATTCGACTTCCTAACATTGGTTCTTAAACATGATATAATATTGGAGGAGTTTTACTTTCCTGAAAACGCTTAACTGTAAAAATACACCAAATAATCTGGCAAAAAAGCGAAATTATTATAGCACGCAGATACACAGTGGGGCGCGAAAATTGTTAGATTTTGTTCTATGAAAACAGTTCTAAAACTTTACTAAGAGTAACAGTGCAAAAACTTTACCAAGAGTAACAGTTTCAAGACTTAATCAAGAGTAACAGTTCCGAGACTTAACCAAGAGTAACAGTTCCACGACTTAACCAAGAGTAACAGTTCCAAGACTTAACCAAGAGTAACAGTTCCAAGACTTAACCAAGAGTAACAGTTCCAAGACTTAACCAAGAGTAACAGTTCCAAGACTTAACCAAGAGTAACAGTTCCGAGACTTAACCAAGAGTAACAGTTCCAAGACTTAACCAAGAGTAATAGTTCCAAGACTTAACCAAGAGTAATAGTTCAAAAACAATACCAACGACAACTTTTACATACTCCATAAGAAAATAAGACGCATTACCTTCGAGTAGATAGACTCCACCGTCGAGGGGAGCCACCATAAGTCTGCTGTCCCCCCAAGAGTCTCCACTCCCCACCTCACTGGGGAAGTCGGGGTAGTAACACTCAGGCTCCCAGGGCTACAGGAAGCATGCAGGTTGTACGTTAGTGTACGCGGCATGTACAATGCAGCACAATGCGGCTACTTGACGGAAATGAGCAGGTGAGTGGATATAAATCGATCAGAAGACCGTCAAACGTACACAACAAATAACGGTTACGAAAGTTGATCTCCGTAATAGATCATTGATCAGATGTGCAATTGGAGTACAGTTTTAGATTGAATTTCGTCGCAATTTTCAGTCAATATTAATAACACAAGTCGTTGAAGTTTGCTCAGAAAAATAAAAATTATTTTTCAAATTCTTAAAAAGAATAACCAAGACAAAAGTGAGAGCTGAATGTTCATACAATAATGTACATTGCAGGCATTGCTTTAAGCTAAATATAGATCGTATTCTAACTCAGGCTTTACGACAAGTCATGTTTCAAGAACGCGATCAAGAGCTCTATAGGCGATGACAAACGTCGTTACACTTATTGCTCCAATAAAGAGCTCGGCTATTGACAACTTAGGGCAAATTCTCCTGTGTAATTCTTTCTGTAAAATATTTTTTGTCGGAGCAAGAGTGGTAATGATTCTACTGAGAACAAGGATTTCTACAAGTTATCTCTAAGCGTTAAGTAAATTTGCTACCGGCTAACACAATTAGAGTTGCCATCCATTGACGTGACCTGGTGTCAGAAGAGACGAGTTTAACACCTGCATGGCAATATTTCAACCCACAATAATCACTGCATGATTATTCCTGTTTTTTTTTAGAATTTTGATACCGGTAGATAAAGCACCAAATTTCACACAAGTTCAACACAGCTGACAGTAAATGATTGTACAGGAAACGTCCTCTTCGTCCTTTTATGGTCACCATCTATGCAAGTTGGTCACGACTCACACTACGCACACAACATATAATAGTGCACACGAGCATCAGGACGCAAAGACAATTCACAAACACACAACGGTGTATTCAAGCATCAGTAAAAAGAAAATACACGTAGGTGAAAATAAATCTCATCCAGGTGCAGTCAAGCATCAGAACACACAACACATGCATACACATAAAGCACACCCACACTCAGGTGTAACCAAGCAAGCGACCAACATCAGGTTCGTGACGGTCTCCAGAGTTTCGGGGAGCCATTTAAATAATCCAGTTAGTGGCCTCCTTGTCTGGTGGTAGCGAAGTTAAGGCACCGCTAATTGCTTCTGCTATCATCTGCATCTTTATCTCAAACCTCTCCTAACCCTCGCCATGTCTCTAGGCTGCCTCTAAAATAGAAGCCTAACTTGAATAACTCAATTGAACATACAAAATTCCACTTTGAAAACGAGATGAAAAAGAAAACTGGCCAGGAATTTGAGTGGTTTAAACGATGAAAGCGGCGGCAAATAGCGTGAAGAAGAAGGCGACATGGCAAGCTCTCTGCACCGACGATCACACAATGTATGGGAAACTAAGGTTAAAATTTGCCACTTAAGAGAGGTAAGTTTGCAGCTATGCTACCAAGTTAGGAGAATTTTCTTTCGTAGAACGGAATGGAAAGACTAAACGTGTCACCTGAGTACACACAAGACAGGGAACAGCGTTCACGGGCAGAACTAATTGCTGTCAAGAATGTTAATCTTTTATAGAATTGGATGACAAGGATTATCGAACTTCAAGGCCACGAGCTTGTGAAATAACATTTAAATAGAGATTTATTAGAATTATATACCAACATGCTAATTAGCGAAATCAACCATTGACAAGTATATGGTGCGTTTCGAATATACTTTTATAAATAAGGCGAAAATATCCCCATTAAAGAAGGTAAATGCGAAAGAATAATGAGTCAGTCTTAGTCAAGAAAGAGGGACATTATACAAGATTTAACGCATCGATTTCGAACTGCCCGTGACTATTGAAAACATTTGTCAACGCAGGTGACAGTGTGACAGCTTCCTACTCCAGACTTAGAGAACGTAAGTCATTAGGTGTAAGGGTGTGAGTAAGGGGAATAATTATTCATTCCACGGTTTTCAGGTTACACATCAAGGTAAACAGTCTTTCGGGCATCAAAGAATATAGTCTTTTGCGCATCAAAACAAATAGTCTTTTGCTCATCAAGGTATAAAGTCTTTTGTGTATCAACAGGAGTCTTTTCTGCATCACGAGAGCCTTTTCAACGTCAAAGCAGAACCTTTTCAGAGTCCAGACAGAGTTTTTTCAGCTTTAATACAGAACCTTTTCAACATAAAGACAGAGCATTTTCAATGTAAAAACATCTAGTTAGCTCCATTAGGGAACTATAAAAATATATAATACAGTAAATACTATTTTTTCAATTAGAGTAAAATCACGAAGAAAACGTTCTTACGTTCAGTACAACACTGAAACCAGTAAAAAGTAACGTTTTCAAGAACAGAACATGAAAACTAAAATAAAGGATTGGAGATGCGTAAAAAATATATCATTGAAATCCAGAAGATGAATTTGGGATACAAAAATCGAAAGTAAATACTATGAAAATGAAACAATTGGTACATTCGTTGACCTAAGACCAGAATATACAACAGAAATGACACAAAACACAGAAATAGGACCAGGAAATATTCTCTATAGAACATAATTTTATTCTACAAAATATTATTCAACAATTCCTAATAGAAATGAAATATCAATATTAGAATGTTTTCGTAGAAATACAAGCACCTTAGTCCATTTGTTTAGGTAACACTGAACACATTACTAAGGAGCTGAAACTTCGGTACCGAAGACAAACAAACTGTAATCCTAAAACGTAGACGTTGGAGAAGAAAAGGAATTAGGAAAAGAAGAAAGAAAATAAGAAGACGAAAAGTAACATAACACGGAAAAGAAGTGTAAGCATGCATACAAGAAACTGACAGAGAGAAAGTAGTTCACGAAGAATAAAAAGAAAGAATTAAGCATGAAACAAATTAATGATAGATATGAAGGAACTAAGCAATTTGTAGAGCAAAAAATGAGGAATTTGATTTTCACCGTTCATATTTTAACGAATAGGAAAAATTGATGAATGTTTCAAAACTTTAACGTTTCTCCCTAGACGAACATTTTTAACACTAGCTGCAAAAGCAAACAAAAAACATAAAATCGACAAAAGTTTTCACTGTGAAAATAAAATACATTAACTATTATATTATTTAAAAAATTTATACCAATTTTTATTTCAAAAGCGTAAAAATTGAAAAACGTAAAATGACTTTAGAATGTGGAGATCCACAAAGTAATGGAAACCAAAACACTGAAGTCAAGCAACTCTCCCTGACAGTTGCACAGTTCTGCATGCAAGCGAATAGAAGACGAAGGAAGTGAAGGCGACGAGAAATGGTACTAAAACTTCTAGCTTCTACGGCATCCTTGACAATATGAATGCGTTACGCTGGAGGAGCGAGGCTTACTCATTCAGAGGTGCATTGGATACTAGCGTGTCAGTAAACAGCTAAAGACGGCAAGTCTGTAGGCTGTGTGTCTGCATACATGAAAACAAACTTGTTCTATATCTGCTGAGAGGACGAAATGAAATGAGATTTACAAGAAGCAACTGCAGATTAGGACTAGTAATTCTTTGCTGAGTTCTCCCGCTGTTGACTGAAATAAGCGCAAAGAAAAGTTAATTTTATTAAATTATTGTTGTGGAAAGATGATTTTACATAGAGTTTCAGTTTCTGACACGGTATACGTTCAAATTTTCAATAACTGTGTATTTTAATACTTTAGCCCATTTTAAACGCAATTCATTTTTTATAAAACAATCAACCCAACGGATGCAAATAGTATGTTATTGCAATTAATCTCATTTGTTAAAGTTGAAACTTCTGTAAAAGATAAAAAATGTGAAAATTGAGAAAGCAATTATGAGATTCTTTATCAATGTATTAATTTGTGTTAAATTAACTAATCTGTTTTCTCACTGAGTTCGTTGGGAGTGATTCGTTCGTTTGAAATCATTAGCTTTTTAATAAAAAAATAGCGTTCTCCTATTTCATAAAATACCTCAATGAGAATCGTATTTCTTTTCCAACATGAAACTTCACAAATAACACAAGTTCGATACCTTAGGATTAGTCAAATACTAATTAAGGCATTAAAAATTAGTTAATAAACACAACGACATTAATAACAATTAGACAACGCACAAATAGCATCTGACGAGGAAGAAGTAGACAGTCAGAAAGAGTAGACAAACAAAGCAGCAGAAAAAGAAGAAGATGACGTACCCTGGCGTGCAGAGAGGTAGAGTTGGTGGTAGGGGATGAACAAGCGGAGGAAGATGGACCGCAAGAGGCACCAGTGAGCTGGAAGGAGGAAGGTCATCCAGATAGACACTGAGGCAAAGACCAGGAAGCGTAACAAAAGCTTAGGATATAAGACTACAGGACAGCAAGTCTCCAGGAGCCTGAACGCTTAGCTTTTGCTTCTGGATCGACTTCAATGGTTCTGTGGTGCTCGATTTAGATGGCGCATTTGTATCTATTATACTACATATGTAAAACAAAGAGAAATAGTAAAGCAAAATGTAATGTATGATTTCAAGGTTGTCGTAAATTTTTTTTTGTCCTCGTAGAATTGCAAATTTTGTGGTAGGATGAAATTACGGTAGAAGAGAGCTCTGGGTACCTGAAGAATGATGAGTACACAGTACAAATGACATCAGAATACGTAGTTAAATTTCGATGGAAAGGTGATTGGTAAATAATTTCAAAATTTCACATAGCGCATAATTCCAATATCCTAGTGACTATAATACATTAGAAAAAGAGGTTAACTTTGAATTCTATCAATACATACGAGCGAAAAGTTTTAAATCTTGGTTAGTGTAGTCTGAAGAGCTATCATGCAGTGTGAACATTTCAAAGATACGAAAACATGAAATTTGGAGAGGAAAGAAACAATCAAAAAATACACTCAAGCAAGAAGTTGATGCATCCGCCACTACCAAAAAATGAAACTGTTTTTCTTTCTTTCTTTTTTTCTACTAATGAATGATAGAGGTACTTTCTAAACGGCATACAATATTAGACTACTTAAACAAGTGTTACTAATTCAGGTATGAGTAACGAGCAGGTAAGTATAACATCAACCAAAATTCACATCTACAACAGCAAAAGGTTTTCTAAACATCCTCCGTGTTAGAATACCTCATGAATGACAATGACGAGTAACAATTGAGACAATGACTGTGCCGAAGAAAGTTATCAATTTTCGATCGCACTCAATTACGACACGAAACAAGTAAATTATGGAAGATCAAGTCAGGGTACTCGTGAAAGCATGGACTGTCGTGATGTGGAGACTGAAATTTCTGTTTTCATTTAAGTGAGGTTTAACTAGAGATCTCTATTTGAAGCACCTTCATAATTTCGTCTATTATTTAATATTTGAAATTAATTTCCTGACATATTTAATTTTCAAGTAGCGCGAAATAAGTTGCACGTACTTCCACTGAAACTAATATTATACGTTTGCACTTTTATTTAAACTCATAATTTATTTCACTGCATTTGGAGAAAGTAGTACAGACTAATGTAGTGTTTTGACTCCATGAAACAGAATTAGAGTCAAAACATAGTCGCTGGGATGAAACTCTAGTTCGGGAGCACAATTTTTTTTACACATTATTAACAGAGAAAATACTAGATTTATTTTGGAGGGTTTCTTGCCGCTTCAGCCCACGCTTTAAATAAGATTCCCTCACTGCACAAATCTGAACAAAACACAGGATGTTTATGTTTGGCAGATAAAACGCGGAGGGCAAGGTAAAAATCGAACTCCCCAGTAGATTAACATAAATTTATCTATTTATCTCGCATAAATCCTTATTTACCCCTTCTGAAATATGTATGATTCCAACATCATTGTTTCATTTCATAACTGAGCAGTAAACCATCCATGTCGATGTGTAATAATGCCTGGTGTTAACAAAAAATGTATACATCGGTATCAACGATATATGTATCAAGATTTCAAAATCAACCTACCAAAATGATAAATTTTGAAGCTTTGATATCAGTATCGTTGATACTGATGTATACATTTTCCGTGGATACGCTGCATTTCAGGCAATTAGGTCAGGAATTTTTTTAGTTAAAAATTGCACCTGCAATGAACTGAAATTATCATAAAGTTTAACGACTTGTACCTCTGTTCTAAAACTAGAAAGTGAACTCTGTCCAGTCATCACAAACATTCACGTTAAACATAAATGGAGCGATTGTTTCAATAGTGAGTTCACTGAAAATCATTATGTAAAAACAACTCCAACAGAACTCTATTTAATCAGCACCCTAATAAAAATATGAATAATATTTTCTTCAAATTTGCTAGCAGACAGAGGAAAAAATATGTAATTTAGTGTAATCAACGTTGCAAATGATGTCTTCTTGCAAAAAATAGCGACTCAATTTGGTGCGAGAGAGGCAGTTGGTCTCACAGCTACACTACAAGCGCATGTGTACTCGTGTAGACAGAGACAACAAAGGTACGGAGTGGCTCTTTTTCGCTCATGTCGTTTTTGTACCAGTGAACCAGGTCAGCTTTGAAGGTACGGCTTCAAAGGCAGCACCTCTAACTAAATCATATATGAAAGCATATTTATTATTTCATTTTGCTCAGACAAATCAAATTTCGAGGCAGGATGCTAATGGACCAAGAAAAAGGTCAACTTTTCATGACTCAAAGACTCAAGTTTTGCAAGCGGGACGCTCTGAAGTTTATTCGCAAAAACTAAATGCGAAGCTCCTTAGTTTTTTAACTTTTGGTTTGCTCATAGACTACTTCTATCGAGGTTTGAAAGCCCGTTACTCAATGGGCTTGAAGTAGATGGAACCCCAATTCTCCATTCGGGTATAAATAAGACCTTCGATAAACGTGGGTGCACACAAAGAAAAGAAAATTAGGAAGGTTCTTCATTTACGGTAAATTAAAGACGTACATATTTTCATTAGAAAAAAGAAACATTTAATGAAGTCATGATGAATAAACTGAACGGGCCAAAGGCCGTTTATAAGTTAACGAACAGCTTAGCGGAAAGAGTGCATCTATTTTTATATTTTTCAATTTTTTTCGAGTTATCTAAAAAGAATACTCTGCTTTGCATTGCCCACATTTTCTACGTAGTCATTCAGAGGTGAATATTTCTTCCATTTATTGCTTGAAGCCAACATACGACTCTGTTGTCCAACAAAGAATTTAAAAGCAAATATACTTGTTAGTCCAACTTTCTCTCATTCGTTATTAATCTCCGGCCATTTCACAAGCACGATTCTTCATCCTAGTTTATTTAAATCAAGAATTACTGCTCCTCGCTTTCCCTAAATGCTAAATAAAAGTTTTACCTTTAGCTCATTTCAAATAACTAAATGATTATTCACCTTTAATATTTCTTGCAGAATTCTGTGAATGCCTGCATCTAACCAGTTTAGCAAAATGAAAGAGCGATCACCTTTCCTTCAGTGCACACATCTATAGGAGTCCAGTCTTGCGTGTCTCATTAGCATTACATACTTTTGTCGCTTATATTTTGTTTTGGACGCAGTTGAAGCATACGTTGCATCTCTTGTACAGTCATTAATATCCTTCATCCATTATTTTTCTCACTTTCTCTACAAACATGTTATTTTCGAGTGAAGATGCGAATGAGTTTTCCTTTCCTGCTTATCACGAGTAATAAATAATTTGTGACATTTTTATGCTTGAGATGATGTTTCTTCTTCATTCTCTCATTTTAGTAGCAATAGCAAATTTTAAACGTTCACAATTTATTCTCAAGAAAACCGTTAAGTACATTCTTCTCCTCAGGCTTTAAAATGAATACATTTTCCTGTTATTTTTAATTCTCCAGTCAATTCCCGAACACACGAGGTCCCACACGCCGCAGCAGCAGGGGCCCCGTCTGGTGCTAATCGATGGGCAGACCCTGTGGGCGCTGCAAGGCGGCCAGCCAGAGCGCCCTGTCCCTAATGTTCGTTGGGCAGACTCTGCGTCTTCAGCTTTACTCTCGCGTGAAATGTTTTGTCCACGAAACAGGGATTAAGGAAGCTAGCGAAACAGGCTGTAAATTGTTTCCTAGAGCGCCGGGGGAAGGCTTTCCCAAATTCAATAAAATCACAAGATTCGGCGTCTAGCACAGGTTCCTCTTTGTTTGGACTCTGAAAGCAGAGACTCTCACTCTTCGATTACTTGCATTCACTTGCACAAGAGATTTTATTGTGCTTTTTGATACGTCATTTAGGCGACAAAACTTGTATATTAATTCTCCTTAATTGGTATTTTTACAAGCGTTGCAAACCAAGTTCAATTTATTTAAGCCTTCACAGATAGGGTTCAATCTTGAATTTCAAAGATAACAAAACCTCACTGTACTCTTTGGACTTTTATAAATGCTGCCCTATAACTTTCGGGAAAATATTTCAGAAAAGATCATTTTTGAATATCGGACAAACTAGTTTTCAGGACTGATTTCGAAAATATCCTGCAACCGATACTTGCATCGTCAAAATTATTTAGAGAAGAACCAAATTTGCTTTCAGAATCAACAATCCTGAAGAAATATTCAATCCTTGAGTTACTCGCCATAAGCATCATAAATTGAGAATAAGTGATAGCAAGAGAGAAAAAGAACAGAAAAAATCAGCTGAAAAAATCTGCACGCAGAAAAAACGAACGAACTCACAAGCCTGTGCCTAGGAAAGTCGATAAAGATTTAGTACAAAAACTGGGTTTCAAATTTCCATTCTCCCCCCAAAAAAGAGGGAGACGCAAAAATTACCTAGGGAAAAACAAGAGGGCTCGAGTTCCTGCTTAAATTGAATTGAAGATCTCGGCCGTAACAGCAAGAATGAAATAGAATAACTTTGACTATTCCAGCTAGCAAAGAGAAGACTTTATGTTAACGTGCAATGTTTAGAATGAAAATCAAAAGTTAAAATGGATCGCCTCCTCGGAAAAAGGACAGTTTCGAGGTCAGAAGTCGGGTACTTGCTCAGAGGTCGACGAAGAACATTGTAAAGCAAGAGACCGGAAGCTATTTCCAACCAAAAACCCACACAAATAGAGAAAACCTGAAAGTAATTGTAGTGCTGAAATCATTATACCTAAGGAAGGCAAGACTGTCTAGTACACTTTGCAAATAAGCAAGAACGTGCATTCATACGTATGCGAAACAGAATGTATCATATTTTGAGTTTTTTTAAAATATATATAATATTGATATTAGAATCAAATGAGTTCTGTATAAGAAAACAGGCCCAACATCGGTAATAGAGTATGAATCAATTTGTTAAGAGCGCTGTAAACAAACAGCAGCCCATTTTTTTTAACTAGTGTAGATCTCTGTATTTCAAGTTTATTTGAGGTCAAAAAATATGCATAATATTTGATCGCTGAAGTCAAGGACACAAACACATGACACAATACTCGTAGGGGAAAAACACGAGCTCAAAGTAGTCATGAATGCCTGGTGTAGCATGACCGTGGTTTTCATATGAATTTTACGAAATTCATGTTTGCTTGCGTGGGAGATGCACGACAACTGAAAGGCTTCGAGTAAATCATAAACCATCGAGCATGATGGACGACTCCATAAAAATGGCAACCCAGCAACCGTAAACGATGCCAACGTGAATTCAAAGTGTCAGGAGCGTAAGTTTTTTTTAAAATAGTGGAGAAACGGTTAACTTATGCATGGATGTCACGTCGAAGCACCTGGAGTGATCAGGGTCCAGACCGATTGAATGAAAGCAGTTAGTGAAAACACCTGCACAATGACACAGCGATGTCACGAGCAAGAACTGCAAGGCTTCACAACAAGCGCGATCTCAATTACTCCCAGTGTAGCAAATAGTTAGGAGGAGTGTGAATGTTCTTTTAAAAAATGTTCTTATCTGCGTGTTAAATTTGAAATTTAGGGTTAAAAAGGAGAGCAAAAGGAAGGCAGGTCACAGAATTTTCAAACTTCAATTTACTATACAGAACGTAAGAAACTAAGGATTAAACTATGTATAATCGCTCTAAAATTTAATAGCAATTGCAAAGCTGGATCGCTTCAAGACATTGTTACCTTATGCCAGGCGCGAAACCAATGCTAAAAAAACTGTGAAAGGTGGCGTGTTTAGAAGCTTCCTCTTTCTAAAAATTATAAATGAAAAGAAAAGTCAGCAGAAAATGGTCAATAGTGTTAACTTCTCGTCTAAAAAATGGGCACTAACTTGTTCTTCGAAACCTGGGTCCCTCCCAGAAAACTCTTCAACATTGGTCGAACAGAAGATAAAGCTTCAAATTCCAGTGTACACAAAATGTCAGTCTGTACTTGTCTTCTTGGTGAGCGTTAACCGTTCTTCAGTTGGAGAACATATGATACTACACCTAACAAAATTTTGCCACATAACTTGTAGTTACTGATCATCACTTAGTTACAAAAACCAAATATAAAAAATGGCTTTTAAAAGTATCAAAGATATGATGGATTATTCTTATCCTAAATGTATAACGTCAGCACAGAAGTAAGCATAGTTTGGGAAACAATCGTTTGTACTAAATCAGGAACACTATTTTTGAAAGTTAATGGGTCAGAAACACAACAAAAATACAAGCAAACTTTTTCAGGGAAATCTTTCAATAGCTACAACCATCGGAAACTATATAATTTAGCTAGTTAAAATATTCTGAAATACTAGTAACAGTCTCGTAACTCTAAATTCGTACAATTGCTGTAGATTGTAAATTTTTCCATAATTTTTATCCAGTAAAAATGGTCAGGATCTGGAACACGCTGCTCGAAAATATATTCACTGCTGGCACCATGACCACATTATAAAATCCTCTTGACCAATACTGGATAGGAAATCCCCCAGCATATTAGAACAATAATTCAAAGTCTGATCAGACTTCAGAAAGAGAAAGAGAAAATGATAATTTACATGCATACGAAATTAATAAAGTTACACCAACATCTGTCTTTTCTCCAAATTAACTAATCCCAGAGTAGTGTCTCGTTCCAACGTCGAGTCAACATCATGTGATATGAAAAGTAACGATTCTAATATTATTGATGATGCAAGAAACTGTCAAGTCATAGGATCCAAGGTATACACAACGGCAGCTTTCTCATAGGATCCAAGGTCTATCAATGGCAGAGGTAGCTTGGTCGACTGGTGAGCGAATCTGCTTGCGAGCGGAAAGACTCGGGTTCGAATCCCGCTGCCGACATGGTTGACGCGGCTAGAAATACGGCATGGGACTTGGGTAAACAACCGAATAATTATCAAAGTAATTATCCGACCCAAGAATGGGCCAGAAGGTTCGTTCCTATAGCCTCATTCTATTCTTATGTTAAAACGAACGTATTGGTGCCTTTGCGTGAACATTGATGACCACGAGTATGACTGTTCTTCTTTTTGCTACCTTTCCTTTCATCCTATGTTACTTGTTACCTCTATCGTACACTATTGTGTACCGAGAGTCATGTAATAATTGTGCACTACGCGTCATGTACTTATTATGAACCGCGAGTTCTGTAATAACTTTGTACTGTGAATCATGTAATAATTGTATATCTCGACTCGTATAATTATTGTGTGCCATGAAATGTACAATTTTTGTGAAATGCAAGTCAGGTAATTATTGTATAAAAACTGAAGACTTTAGTACGATTGTTACCGTTTTCCTCACATCTTACTTTACTCCTAATGCATGTTCGTTATTGATGTCATAACATTAGAATGCATAGGACTTGTGTTCCAATCCAAGAATGGAGCACTCAGCTTTTTGTCATTGCCATATTCAATGCTATTTTAACTTTTAACTCAGGCCATTCAACTTGAAAACTATCAGCTACGCTAATGAATGTTAGCCGATCCAATTTGATTATTTTCACACATTAACAGTTGCATTGATTAAACTATTCACATGGCAGCCCAAATTAAATCACTTCCTTACATTTACTACAGAAGTCGCATAATGAACTTAATCAGCTCCCATTTGTTAAAATTATTACTTCTCTTTTTGCGAATGACAAGTAGAGACAAAACACGATTTGCACATGGAAAATATTTCCATGCTAAATCATGCCAAGACTGAGTGACACACATCTGTGAATATGCCTAGCAAATGATGAAGAACTAATTTAGCGAGATTAATACAGTCGCTGCAGTGCAGACAGTTTTACGATAGAAACTATCATTTAAAGATGCCAATTTCTACGAGGAAAATAAGAAACAATGAAGCTGTTCGATGTGAAAAAATCGAGAATTATTTAGCGAATAATAAAAAAGAAGTACGAGTCCTCACATATTGAACTGAAAACGCTGTGGCATGAGGTCGATTGAACGGTATGTTGGCTTCCCTCTCATAGGCAAAAAGTGAGAAAAATGAACTGACCAGGGCGATTTCATGACACAAATAAACCCACAGCTGTTTTCTGTAACAAGTGCTACTGAGACCGCGTTAAGGAGCTGCAAAATATCTAGTTTCGATGCATTCTTACGAGTCCAGTTGTTTACAGCACACTAAGGGGCAGGAATATAGACTGTACAACAATACATACTGCAAACTAATCTGCAATTCGTCAGTCGACTTCGTTTTGTTCAATATCTGAACCTATTTGAAATTAAATCTTTAGGCCTCAGGAGAAAAAATTCATCAAGGTATTTCACTAGATGTAGAATTAGAATTAATATAAGATGATAAGGATGTAGCAAACACAAGAATAGTTTCAGTAAACGAGTAAGCAAAAACTTCTGGATGAGGAGATCGAACTGAATCGAGCAGGAGGTTCAGATTTCACATTTTTCAATATTTTTGTTATGGACGCATAAATTTTTCAGGACAGTAAGCAACTGGAATAAGAAGAGAGCCGATCATTAGACCAGTATTGCGGCGTCATGTATAGTTACCTTCATGACATGTGTGTACACCGCACACTGTGATGCACACAGTGCATGCAGCTGCTGATGGGCTACACGTATTTTGAAGCAACTGCTTCAAAACCAAAAAAAATAACTGCTTTCAACAAAGATCCATAGAAAAATAAATAGTTGAAAAAATTTGTTAGTGAATTTGAACACTGATGTGAATTGTAAGAGTAAAAATGAAGAATTCTACATACTGAGTTACATCCATTTCATTAAAAAAATATTTAACTGATAGAAACGTTTTAAATTTGGAGCATTTGCACATGTAAAACACTTGCTATGAAATATGACTTGAAATGGAATCCATTTTGCGGATCTGAGGAACTCCAGCAAACTTTGTCAGTGCAGGACGTCAGAGTTCATTTCATGCGTTGGATTGGCGGAACTTTCTTCAATCGCAGTGCCAACAAAAAAGCCGGAAGGGTAAAATAAACCTAATGGTGATAAAAAAACATGTTCCAGGTTTGTATACATCAGTAGCGAGAAAATGATATGGAAATCATTAAGGGAAAAAATATTTCTAGCATAAAACCTAGACGCGATCAAAAGTCAAGGTGCTTATACATATCTACTATTTTTTATTTCTGTCAAGCGTTTAGAATATTCTGTATCAATAAGTTATTTGCTAAGACTCTATGTCTGTAATATTTTCTTGCAGATAAGTTGACATTCCATTAACTTCAAACTCTGGAATGAGACATGAAGAACTAAAACCTTGCTTCAGAGGATGGAAGGTTTCCAGGCTACCGGCAAAAAATATGCATCAGATTTATCGGAAAAAGATATTTTGCTACTTCTAGGGGGAAACAAAAACAGCAATGTATTAAATCTTCAATTGGGGTTCTTTAGAAATATTTAAAAACTTGAATTTTTTTTAACAAGAACGTAGGTCAGCACGTGTGCGTGTTGCCACCTCCATGCAACCCTCATACGTGCTTGCTTCTCAAGCTTTTGTTAGATAAAGGATTTTTTTTCGGTGCCGCTAAACGGAAGGTTCATATTACAATCAGTCGGATCACAGGTTTCTGGGTTAAAAGTTCAAACCTGTAGTTCTGAAGTGGAGATTTACTGAAACATTGCTCAAGGAATGGTGTACAATACTATACACTATCATCGCTGTGCAGCGCATGCTGGTGTGCACGATTGTACTGTACGGGACGTGCGGGCGAAAAGCGGCCATGCCATCACTATAGGAGTAACAGCAATAAATTCTTTTTGAAAATCAATCACTGAAAGCAACAGCTTGGCGTCACCCACCGAGAAGCACAGATAACGAAGGCAGTCATTAGGGGTGCTCGTAATTGAAGAGGGAACGGTGAATTTTTTTTTTCGTATAGAAGACATCAAAGCGGAAAATGTTGTGCAATGGTTAAATAAGTTCACTGAGAGCATACGACTGAAAAACGTGATATATATGCCTGTGTGTATATGAGATTAATTTAAAAGGCATTTTTTTAGCTGGGCTTCGAAGTAAGGCAGAAAAATCATGTGCTACATGGGCGTTGGTTCGTCCTTCATTATAAATATGGCGGTGAAATAGGCTCGAGTTAGAATGAAAAAGGCCAAGACATAAACAAAATTGAAAAATAAAAAAAATCCGTAACTAAAAAGAGCAATTTGAATTAAAGTAACGAGGAAAATGAACAGCTGGTATTGATGATGAAGATTTTGTTTAGTAGGTCAATTAAACTAGTTTTTACGAAAAATGAAAAATTGGTTTCTCATTACTACAGTGAAAAGAGAATAAAAAACTACGGATACTCACGGACTCAATCAATAAATTGTTGCGGATAGTAAGTATTCCAAAGTATTTTTATAGGTGGAAATTTATCAAATGCAAGAGAAAACTTAGGAAATAATATAAATGAGTCAAGTTGTACAGGCTTTTCCCCTCCAGGGAAACAAGGCTGTCTTTTGTCTCAAATAAATTCATGTAATTATTAAAAAGATAATTCCAACATATAAGAAGGCACAATAAATTCATCAAAAAACAACATACGTCTGTGTCAATGTATAGAGAAAGGCAAGTTCATCAAAATAGAGGGAAGGGCTCATTCATGCAAGAAAGTATGAATGAATTTGGTTAAGGAAAATTCTACTATATGGAAAGTTCATTGGTGTAGTCTTACTGTGCGCTTGAAGAGACCGGTGGTGGCGAGGGAGGTTGGTGCATCACCCTTCACGATCGTGTCCAATTTGAGAGCCTGCCCGAACCTCACGAACTCCACCTGCAAGGCAACTCTGCACATAACTGATCCCGCTCCGTAAACAACTCTGCACATAACTGATCCCGATCCGTAAACAATTCTGCACATAACTGATCCCACTCTGCAAACAACTCTGCACATAACTGATCCCGCTCTGCAAACAACTCTGCACATAACTGATCCCGCTCTGCAAACAACTCTGCACATAACTGATTCCGCGCGGCAAACAACTCTGCACAGAACTGATCCCGCTCCGCAAACAACTCTGCACATAACTTCTCACTCGTACCGATACGGCTGCCATAAAACCACCATCGCTTGCCTCGTTATGCCGGCTAACTCTAGAAATAAGTTCGTCATTGGTCCTTGTTAAGAGAAGACAAAGCAATTACCTATTTTCCTAGATCGAGTGCACATACACTATATTGTTGAACATTACAAATTTAGAAAATATAATCAGTTCTTTATGTACATTAAGAATGCTTTGCTATGCATTTGGACATTGTAAATTGAAGGTACAACTCTTAAATTGTTTTTCCCATGAAGATTTTTCAAATTAAGTTTAAGATACACTTCGCCGAATTGTTTGGGGAGTTCAGTGTTGCCAAATTAGTGACGCAAATTAGACCTTCAACTAACTTCCAAGCGTGTTCAGCTATAAATGGAAAGAAAAAGAGACGGAATTACTTGGCAAGTCTTGTGCAAGTCTGGGGTCCTTGTAATTAAGTCACATTTCATCCGTGGTTTCATGCATCACATAAAGATACTATGAAGCTATGAATTAAGCTTTTAATCTTGACACTTCCCATTGTAGATCTTGAGAAGACTTTCAATTACGTGTGCTATACAAATAAAGTGCGATTACAAATTCAACGTAAGAAAACACATAATGAATAGGAATACATCGTTCTCCTTTCCCGCAAAAAAGTTTTCAGATGCTAAATGATCGAATAGTACTTGAGAATTCCAGTAGGACTTTGCAAAATTGTTCATACGGACGATGTGGAATAAATGCAAGGAAACGTTTCAGAGATCTAGATTTTTAAATTTTCTGAGCAATTTTTTGACAACTACGATTAGATATATAAGTTTGAGTGATTATAATAAATTAATTCGTTATAAACGAGAAGTCAATGTATCAAAAATTTGTAGAATTTTGAAAAATACAAACACACTTTTCATATATTTAATGCTCGCTCGTCGACGACGTCATGAAGGACTGTTTAACACCACACACTAAACAAAACAATGGGCAAAAATAAAGAATTCTATAACGTCGTCAGAACGGTATTAACCCTTCGTCAAGCAGGAAAATGACAAAAAAATAATAAGCTCTAACATTAGGAAATAAGTTACTAGACGTGAATGCTGACAGTAAAATTGCTTATCACTTATTATGAAAAGACAATAACTATTTTCTAGGGGCAAGTGATCTCTAAATCTTCGCGGAAAATTCCATTTATAAATAAGATGATATTAGTTTTTACGCCTATTTGTACGTACTGCTATTGTGCCGAAATAGTCGCTTCTGAATAGTTTTCCTGTAGCTAAACGCACGCTAATGTTACATAAGCTGGCGGTAGAGAAAATATTACTAAAGCATAAATTTTCCAAGAAGAAAATATTCTACAGTATGAAACTTCAATAGAGGAACTGGTATGAACTCCCAATGCTTCTTCTTAATTTCAAAGAAATGTATTCATATGAACTTACAACATGGCCCCCGTTCATAAAATTTTGAAAAGTCAATTCTAAGTAGTAATGAAAAGATTTTTGATTCTTCGAACAAAACCCCCAAGAAGTTAAGTTAAACATTCCCGTGACTCTTTACAATTTTATAAAATGTTCAAGTTTTTCAAAATCATAATGCTAGCAGTGGTTGATTTAACACGTTGCCTCCGATTGCCTGATTGGTGTAAAACTTCACTTTGTACGCATAGTCACTAGAAGGATTTGAAAAAATTACAGAACCTAACCTAAGTGACCCACCGGTGGGTCGCATCGCAACAAACATGTTAAATTAGACTGTACCTGGCGAGCTTCCTCCTTCCTGCGAGACGACTTGGGAGGGTCAGGCAGCACGTCACTGAAGGCCCGTCTGTTCAGCATCGTCTGGTGGTGGTAATAAAGCTTCAGCAAGCACACCATCCACAACTCCCCAACTTATTGTGAATATAATGAAGCAGTATGAAAAATTCATTTGCATAATGATTAGTATTTTGATTTCATATATCGTTTCGTTTCAATTCTATTTCTATCTCATAGTTATAACACGTTAAGTTCAGAAGCAGGATGAAGTGGACCCGGAACGTGATAGCACCGAGACAGCGTGAATTTATACTAAATCAGCTCTAGTGTCTGGTGCGGCACCGTGACACATTGTGTCAAGATGGCACGTGTTGAATGAACAAGAAGTAAGCTTTAATGAGTCTAACCACACGCGACTACTCTTCTATTCTTTGAAAAATGCCTGGTTGTGTATATTTCAGGTGCATTTATTCATTTATTTTGCTTCCATGCAAGAAGTAGTTGCATATATAGTTTCATTCGCTCGCTATTAATTCAGGTTTTGGTATTATTAGCTGCAGAAGGGTATTATTTCACAATTAACATAAATTATTGACATATGCCACAGGTATCTCCTAATTGCATTTTGAGTTAACTTAAGGATCACTGTACATCTTTTTCAAATTTCAATATTTTTGATATTCGAACAACTGGTGGTTACATTAGGAACTCGATTGTGCTGGACAGAGCCAGTAAAGTGGTGACAAATCCCTGCTTCGACTTTTTAAGAAATTACCTCTTTTTGGGAAAGAATGTATCCCGGATATCTGTCAGACTCTAACCTTTGATTTAGGAGGTAGATAAGCTACGACATTAATCAGTAGTGGGTAGAGGCGGTGCAAACATCATCATGATTCTTCAGATCTATACCCGCATCCGCTCTATTAAATGCAGATGTCTTGAATAATGCAATATTATAGCAAAACGGTCATATTTCCTTTCATTTCATAGATAATTGTAAACCAATCAACTAAACTCTATGCTGTATATAATAAATACATTTTGTAGTGCTTGTATGATGCATAGGATGATGTTGAAAGCTGATATGTGCTTGTACAAGGGACACACTGGACGCAAAAAGAGCCAACATGTAATGCGATACTGAAGAACTTTGCCAAACACATACTTCCAAAGAAACTACCATAATCATTGACAAATATCAAACAATGGAACGCGTACAGATGTCAGAAGATCATCTCTTTTGGTGGAGCACGAATGCTTTGTCGTATTCTTCCCTTGCTACACTTGCTAGGACATACTTAGCCTGTCTCTCCAGTAGTGTAGTCAGCGAGCGCTTACTTAGTAGAGCAGAATCCTACTTCTCATCATCTATGATGATAAGAGATCCAGGCTAGTGTCAAAGCGAGCACAGAAACTTTTGTTTTTGAAACATAACTGGTCAATAATTAGCTCCAATTATTAAACGTAAGTTAGAAGCAGCCTTTTCTGAATGGGCGGTGGCTGGGGAAAGAGGTTGGTGGGGTGCATTTGAGTTGGGTCCTCATCCTGCATCCTGGTAACACAGATGATGGTCACTCAATACTATTACTTTTAAATTTAAGATATTTTTGTAATAATTTTTCACTGCATAATTTCATTTAAGAGCTCACTAAATTAGTTGCATCCACTGAAGGAATTATTCCGTCGACATTATAACTATTTTCGTTAATTACCTGTGGCTGAAACTCATAATAGTGGAAGGGTATCCGCATCCGAATCCATGGATATAGAAATTCAAAATCCGCATCCGCAGATGTTGAAAAATCCACATCCGGTACACCTCTAGTACTGGAGGTTTACCGGATGTACTCCTAAGACAAGCAAAGCTCTAGACGAGTCATCATCGACTTGAATCTAGTATAAAAAGCATATAAAATTCTCACATATACGTATATGAAATAGAGAATCTCTCAGCTTTTCATATGACCAAAGAGAGCTCATTTTTATTACGACTGATGCATGATGTCTTTATTTATTAACTGTTATAGAACTGTGATCGTAGTCGCATTTTAAGAGCAAATGGACTATTTTTAAATTTCTCGCCCCAGTCAGTATGTCTTAACCTAGCTTAGGGCGCAGTATCAAGGCTAGATGTTTATCATTAGCAGTGAACTACAGCAGGAATCTGTATATGGCTCGGAAAGCATCAGCATTTTAGTTTTACTCTATTAATTTCTTGTTATGACAGTTGTCTTAATAGAGTTGTATTAAAGTTGGGTCATACAGGTTTCATTTGCATGTTTCATGAGTTCCTTGGTTGATATTCTAGCAAGTTGTACTCTAGTGCTTGCTCTAAAAGAAAGCTGGTTACTACAAGTTGTGCTCTAGTGCTCGCATAAAAAGAAAGCTGGTTGCTGCAAGTTGTGCTCTAGTGTTCGCATAAAAAGAAAGCTGGTTACTGCAAGTTGTGCTCTAGTGCTCGCATAAAAAAAAAGCTGGTTGCTGCAAGTTGTGCTCTAGTGCTCGCATAAAAAGAAAGCTGGTTGCTGCAAGTTGTGCTCTAGTGCTCGTATAAAACGAAAGCTGGTTGCTGCAAGTTGTGCTCTAGCGCAACCACACCGTAGAAGACTGGACACTCACGCCTCTGGTGTCGTTGATGTGCTCCTGGTAGAGGTCCCTGATGAGCATGTCTAAAGTGCGTTCTCTTTTCTGCGAAAATGTCGGCGTGTTGAGGGTCGCCTTTTCTCCGTTAATTACTGGAAAATACAAAGGAAAGTTAGTTAGTATCCATAAGAAAAAAAGTAAGCTAAATGCATCAAGGTGATAAATAACGTATGTTGTTCAACGGTTACCCTTCTTATCCGGAGGAAACAGCTCTAACTAATTAAATCTCGGCAATGATTACTAATTATTATTACTTTTATTATTATTATTATTTTTATAACTTTTATTATTAGAATTATTATTATTATCATCTATGCTATTATTATTAATACTATTTTAACTAACAGAATCATTGTTACTCATTATTGGACGAAAGAGGAAAACCATACCACAAACAGCCGAGGTTAGCCGAGATCATTAGTGCTCATACCTTATAGATAATTTCTTTAACTTGTGGGGATTAATTAGACCATTATAGACTACACCATTGCTTCATATTGACAGCCGAGAATTAGCTGTAATATACGTACAATATCTCACAACCTCAAGAGAACGCTGACAGGCCAACGAGTCAACAAGTTTGTTCATAAAAATCCATGAACTCCGTTCGGTGTGTTGTGAATGATCGAGTGCAGTGTTTTGAAGGACTTCATCACCTTAATCTAGTGGGATTTCCGCCCTGAGGAAAACAAGTCATTATTACCCAGCGAGTGGTTGCATCAACGCAAGCACAATGTAGCTGTGATCTCAGCACTGGCGTTCACATCGAGATTTCTGTACGAGAGACTCACGTACATCAGCTTTTATTCCTTGGTGTTCGTTCGTTTGGACTGGAAATTACGTTACTAAGTTCTTGAATGGATATCTAAGTGCGATGAATCTTCTCGAGTGTAATGTGTGTATGGTCATTTCAAATTTTAGTATTTTAGATGGAAATACAGTTGAATTTACTTTAACTAGTACCAAAGCGTTCTTCAATGCATTTTTTTGAAACAAATTCACGACTCGTGATACAGAAACATATTGCCCAGAGAAATCAGCTTTTGACATAGAGTACGTGTCGAAGTTAAATCTCCCTAATGTCAACAAAACTCATTAACAATAATGAGCAGAAGCTGGCCATAAAAGTCATCAGAATTACTCACATTTTACGAGGAGGAATTCTCTGAACTCGTCATGATTGTGGAAGACGCACGACCCTGACAGGGACGGACCGAACAGAGGCACAGATTCTTCAGAATACACGTGTAGTCTGTATGAGCCATCGTCAGAGTTGTAGGTCACCAGAGCGAAGATGTCTGTTCAAGTTTGTTAAGGAATAATTTTTTATAGAATGACTCGGAAAGTAGATCATTACATTTGGAAAACGCTTACAAGATATGCTTAATCCATCGTAAAGTTTGAAAGTATAGCTAGAACAATGAAATAATCTATGATTGAACTAATGTGCATTTTACCTAATGAGGAATAATTAGCTGTTACTTCCATCGATCATTGCTTAAAATATTTGTCATCGCGCACCGCAAGAATGTCCACAGTTCATGCGGCTAGCATCAGGTACTGAGAGGCACGACGAGCTAATCAATTGCTACGGAGTAGAATGTTCATTTCGGATGTTAGGTTTTTAACTTGTTTACAAAACAGCTTGCTCTCAAAATTATTTAAATCACTAAACAGAAGTTTAAATGCACGAACAGTATTTTATATACAGCAGTGTCTCGATTAAAGGTCTCTTAGCACGGGCAAACTGATTTTTAACCAATGAAAAAAAAAACCATACAGAAATTTCAAATGATTTAATAATTCTTTGCAAACTAATGGGGAAAAAGTTTCCACAGTCTGTGTTATGAGCGGTGTGGTTTGGCAGTGATGTTTCCTTTTCATAATTGTAGACTTAGTTCCAATATACCTGAAGACAATAAAGAAGTTTGCTCTTTTCAGAGCAAAACTCTCGAAGATATAGAATATTACCATATCCAAACAGCGATTTGAAGTGTCTTATTTCCTGCTAAGAGAAAGAAAGAAAAGGCCGGTAATAACAACAGTAATACGAGTATCACTGCTACCCTCTACGATGGACACATTACAACGACCAAGAGAGGCGGATCGCAGTGAGGTAGGCGCTTTCACAGCTAAAGCCTGAGGGTAGCATTAAGTTTACAGCGCAGGCCGAGACGAGGTGTAGCCTCGGGACGTGAAGCAGCACGTACATCATTTAAGAAAAAGTATTGCCGAGGATGATGATGATGTACCATGCAAAACATCTCAGAGTATTGACTGCCTGAGGGTGCCGCCGTGTATTGTGTTACGATGTCGTTGGTGCAGCACTATCTCGAGGTAGTGCGATGAGCTGTGCGTACACCTGCATATTACTTCTCATGTCTTTATCGCTGCGCGTTCTCGAGATGGGCAGCTGGGAAGTGCATTAGTGTATGTTATTACAGTTGCACTGCGATGTTTTGTGGAATTGAGAGCTTAGACATACACATGTGAGCTTACGTTCTCAGAAGGAGAAGAGGGGAGGAAGAAAAAGATTATGGAATTAAAGATGGATAGGAAAAGCAAAATAGAGGGAAAGAATACAGCATAAGACGAGGAAGAGGACAGAAAAAAGCGAAGAGAAACTCAATTTTTAGGTCAGTTACGGGCAAAATTTCGATTTGTAAGTTTTTGCTTTTAAAATGCCCAAGCGCCTCCAGGCAGGACTGCTGCTCCGTTCCAACAGGATTATAGCCTTCCTCTACCTCAGCTGCGCATGTACATATGCACATTTTCGAGGCTTGTTCATTTTCACTGGATGGAAGTCTTCTTCGAAAAGTCCAAACTCACCTCAAATCTTCTTCATAACAACGCTAAAATGTAAAAATTAATTCATTAGCCGTAAATTAATGAAAAAAGATGCATTATGAGTCAGTCATTCAATCGGGGCATGAAGTTAAGAATTCATTACACATAACGATAACTTCGAGAGTTGTGCTCCATTAATGCGGCACTGCGCGATGAAACTGAACTCCACGTACACTGAAATTATGCGCCGTAACATCCGGAGCTAGTAACAGTGTAATCAGATGTCCTGCTTTAACATACTTAGCAATGGATCTCTTCTATGAGGGAGTGAATAGTGACACCAGGACTCAGGATGCACTGTTCTATTTCCTTACGCTATCTTCAGACTTGGCCACGAGAGCCAGGTACTAGGAGCAAGCAAGAAAGTCTTGCACTCCTACGTAATGATAAAACCCAGGAAGCTAAGACGCATTTTCTTCTGTACGCCTCTTAAGAAATGCTTACCAATATTTATGAGACCCTCTGGGATACAACATTATCACAAAAATCAGTTTACGCGTGTAAAAGTAGTTAATAAACAACGAATTTCATTTTAAAGTTATCAATTAATTCAATGAATACCAAAGGTTTCTACATCGCTATAAATACTCAAATATTAAATTTGTCTTAATTCAAAATGTACAAATTACTGCAGAATTCTTGTAACGACTAAAATCACGGCAATTTCTCAAACAATAAAAGTTGATTGAGCAACATGCTCTTGCTTGCCATTGAAGATCACTGAACAATTTTCAAAAGGGGAAAATTATTAAGCGACATGCGCTTTGGTTTCAATTGAGAATCAGTGAACAATTTTTCAGTGGAAAAATGGAGAAGCAAATGCGTTAGCCAACAATAGCCGGCGGCAGAAAGTTATTACGCCAGCAGAGAAGCTCGGCAGAAATGTTCTTGTCAAAGCGATGCAAGGCTGTGATGTGCGTTGCCCCTGCGGCGACGATCAAGCCTGCGCTGTTTGTTGAGTGAATGTAGCCTACAGCAGCAATGCCACTCACGCTGATTAGCTCCCCGCTCTGAGTGCTGAGTGACCGTACAATGTAAGTGGTGAGTGGTCATGCAGTGCGAGTGGTGAGTGGTCATGCAGTGCGAGTGGTGAGTGGTCATGCAGTGCGAGTGGTGAGTGGTCATGCAGAGTGGTGAGTGGTCGTGCAGTGCAGGTGGTGAGTGGTCGTGCAGTGCGGGTGGTGAGTGGTCGTGCAATGCAAGTGGTGAGTGGTCGTGCAATGCAAGTGGTGAGCGGTAGTGCAGTGCGAGTGGTGAGTGGTCGTGCAGTGCGGGTGGTGAGTGGTCGTGCAATGCAAGTGGTGAGCGGTAGTGCAGTGCGGGTGGTGAGTGGTCGTGCAATGCAAGTGGTGAGTGGTCGTGCAATGCAAGTGGTGAGTGGTCGTGTAGTGCGGGTGATGAGTGGGTTTGCAGTGAGGATGGGGAGTGGCATTGCGACGTAAGCGGTGAGTGGCCTTGCAATTCAAATGGTGTCTTGTATTGGTGTCGTATAAACTATTATATATAATATACAGTAGTCTGTGAATAGAAACAATAAGCAGTTTAACAAATTAAAATTAACAGTAAATAAATTAACGCGTATGATAAATAGTCAATGAATTTGACTGACGACTGATCAATTTCTAAATAACGAGTGGCCTATAAGTCAAGAGAAGAAGTAATCTTCACGTTGATTGGAGGCACATTTTACTCATGACATGAAGTCATGAGTAAAATATTTGCAACGTCATTTATTCCTCCACACATTCTCAATCTCTATTTTTCCTTCTGCTCGATCCTTCTCTTTTTCCTTCATCGTATTCCTAACTCTTTTAATCTCTCCTCTTTTCTTTCCTGACTACCTTCTCTAGTTCACCCTTGATTTTCACTCAGAACGAACTTTTCCCTTCATACCCTCATTCCCCTCTGTCACTTCTTCATTTACCATCCACGTTAGCCATCGCGTACAAGGCAAACACAGCGTTTAACACATTCATTGCAGTTGCTTAGACGGTGCAAATCTTTACTTTGTACATACAGTCACTAAAAAACTTTGAAAAAATTACAGAACCTAACCTGAGTGACCCACCGGTGGGTCATACCGCAATGAATGTGTTAATATTCTGCAAGAATCACCAGAGCATAACTTACTCATGGTCAGCAGGATCACTGTGGGCTCATTAGAGTTCTGAAGAATGTGTGTCCGTATGCTGGTGTTAGCAGATTAGAAGACAGCATTACAGAACACTGGGTCCCCTGTTAGGCTACCGTTGAAACGTCGGTCCCCCGTTAAGCCTACCGTTGAAACGTCGGTCCCCCGTTAAGCCTACTGTTGAAACGCCGGTCCCCCGTTAAGCCTACCGTGCAAACGTCGGTCCCCTGTTAGGCCTACCGTGGAAACGTCGGTCCCCCGTTAAGCCTACCGTGGAAACATCGGTCCCCCGTTAAGCCTACCGTTGAAATGTCGGTCCCCTGTTAGGCCTACCGTGCGAACGTCGGTCCCCTGTTAGGCCTACCGTGGAGACGTCGGTCCCATGTTAGGCCTACCGTGGAAACGTCGGTCCCATGTTAGGCCTACCGTGGAAACGTCGGTCCCCTGTTAGGCCTACCGTGGAGACGTCGGTCCCCTGTGAGATGCTGGCGTAAGAAAGTCGGGTTATTTAACTAGTGTCGAACACCAGCGCACCGGCCGAAGTGGTACTTCACTAGAGACTATTTCCCATTGAAACTGGATAGTCAGACATGATCGCCAAGCTGCTAAAGCCCTTAGCTTTCGTAAATGATTGAATTTGATAGCAAGGCTAAGAAAAAAAATGAAGACCTCATTTTTAAGTCTCGTGCACGGTTTATGCTCGGATGTAGTGAGAAAGTGCCTAGAGCAAACAACGTACGCAAATGCTGTGTCTACACACTACACACGAATGACCCGTGTGCACAGTACACACAAATGCTATGTCCACAGTACAAATAAACGACTCGTGTGCACAGTGCACACAAATGTCGCGTAGACACAGTGCACACAAATGTCGCGTAGACACAGTGCACACAAATACCACGTACACACAGTGCACACTAATTACAAAGTATGGACGAACAGAAGCGAACTGCAAACATGACATGACCTCATGAGGCAGCCAGGCAAAGCGTCGAAGGGGAGAGCGAGGCCTAGGCTTCTTATCACTAAGTGCAGGGCATGAGCCGGCTGCTGCACTACCATCAATCACCCCGACGCGTGAGACAAAAATGCAAATTGTTGCGAGTTCGATAAAACGCCCAATTCATCAAAAAAAGAAGTGCCACGTGGCGCCTCTGCAACCCGACTCTTGGCGTTCCCTAATGGATGCTTCCTTATTAGCACTAAATGAGACTTGTTGCTCTTCGTATACATGAGTCTAGGTGTCCAGGTCCGCTATATGTAACAAGTACAGAAGTGTGTAGAGCTTTACAATGAATTATATTTTTTTCTATATAGATTTAAATCGCCGTATCCGCCCATAAAGGGTTTTTAGCAGCGTCAGAAAATACATATATCCAAATAAGTGGAGAATTCAAGTTTCATAATTTAATATCGAACTTTCAAGATTTGATTTATTTAAAATAAATCCTCAAGCATAAGACATGATCGAAATCAGTAACACCTCTCTGAAGAAAAATAAGAGGATTTAGATCAGAAGATTTAGGGGCTACAGATCCTCCAATCTAGTCAAGTTAATTGCTGTAGAACAATCTCCTTCAGCATGTTCGTCTCTTTTGTTGAGTCCGTTTCTTTTAATTTGGTGGCCATTGCTTTTAATCATGTGCCACCCTGTACTACACATGATCACGCTCATTCACTCCACTCCTCCCTTATTCTTTTCTTATTCTTGGCTGAAAGCATTCTTATTCTCTTTTCTTATTTATATTCTCTGACGCTATGTGTGCGCATGCTTCGAAGTTATTGTAAAGGGTATCAGCTTTAAGAAAATACGGTAGGTAGCTACGACAACTTTAAAGTTGTGATTTATGACACTGAGGAAGTCACGTAATTACTTTGGAAGGAAAATAGAAGCAATAAAACATTAAAAAAACTGTCCAGAGCACCGTCATCAATAAACGATGGCTTGCACTACATAAAACCGTTCATTACTTTTTCCTTCACTTTCATATATGTACTTCCAGAAATTTTTATAGTTTTATAATTATCAATTTTTACTCCCATTGTTGTTGATTCTGCATTCATTCTCAAGTCAAATCCCTTATTTTGAGATCACAAATGATATAATTTATAGAATTTGAAAACCAGAGTTCTAGTGATAATCTGAGATTTGAAGACCAGAGTACTAACAGCTAATTTGTGATTTGAAGAGTAGAGTCTTAACAGTTAATTTGAGATTTGAAGACCAGAGTCTTAACAGATAATTTGAGATTTGAAGACTAGAGTCTTAATAGCTAATTTGAGATTCGAAGACTAGAGTCTTAACAGTTAATTTGAGATTTGAAGACTAGAGTCTTAACAGCTAAATTGAGATTTGAAGACAAGAGTCCAAACTGCTTATTTGAGATTGATAGACTAGAGTCTTAACAGCTAATTTGAGATTTGAAGACTAGAGTCCTATTGGCTAATCTGAAATTTGAAGACCTGAGTCCTAAAAGCTAATCTAAGATATGAAGATTAGAATCCTAGTGGCTAATCTGGAAGTTGTAAGTAGATGCTGAAATTTATACCCGAGAATTGCTGTTACTGTTGTATGATTTAAGAGTCCCAATGCTAGCTACTAATCTTAGATTTAAAGGCTGTAATCCTAGTTGCTAATGAGAGGCTTGAAGGTCAGACTCCGAGTGGCTGCTTCCTGGAGAGAAAAATACATTCAAAAAGAAGGGCTGGAACTGATGCGATCAATGATACATTCCAAATCATTACAAGATTACGAAGATATCATTGGCGATCGCGAGCTGCAATACGAGAAGAATAGTGATCATGGAAAGTTTATGACAAGTATTTTTAATTACCAGATAAAAATTGGGCTGTACAAACAGTTCATTCCTTTTTAAGCGAAATTTAGTTTTAATCAATACCCGAACAGGCTTATCAATTATCAGCAGCCTTAATATAATGAGCGAAATTAAAGGGAGATGTGTCACTCTCATATTTTCTGCAGTTCTAAGGCTAAGTAATCCTTTAGCAGACTATACTTTACGGAGCGTTATATTCACAGAATTCAAAATCAAGAAACTTGCTTTCTTTCTATTCTTAAAATCTTAACTCGTACTAACTTGAAATTACAATACAAGGTTAACAGACGGTAACTTTTACATGACATGTTAAATGATTCCAATGCAAGTAGTTTACAGGTGACTTTCATCAGTGCAATGAAACAGACACACGTAACAGTAACAGGTCAGATTATGGAGTAAGAAGAGCGAAGATCACTTGGAAGCGAGGTGTTTCACGCGTAGATTGGACGAAGCACACGACGTGCGTGGAACTGATTTGTAGGTGTGTGGAGGCAGGACGGCTGCAGGCGGGGCAGGGAGGCGCTGCGATAGGATCTTCTATTAACCAACTCTCGGCCTTGTTGACTCGCTAACACAGTAAAAATATCGTCGTGTTGTTGCTTTGTACGCTCACTAATGAAACAAAAGTTGCGTAGGCTTTAGCCAAAGGATTGTAGGATTATGCCGCAGCTGCTGCTACTCTTGATGCAGCAGTTGCTGTGATTGGTTCTGGTCTGCTGTTACTTCAGTTGCTGGAGTTGGATTTACTGTCATTGTTCCAAAGACTGTTGTTACTTTATATAGTTTCTGTTGGTTTGTTACTATTACTTTTAACAGTCCTTTTACTACTTCTATGACCAGTACCATTTTAATGAAGTTGCTCAAATTCCCACGATCAGTACTACTGGAGCTGCTGCAGGGTTGTAACGTTAATTTGCGGTCTCGACACAGATTCTAAGAACGTGCATGTGTTAATAAGCATGAAAGCTAATGCGATGCCCACGCCTCCACTAATGGATTGACCAGACACGCTGCACGGCATTATGGACCAGTATGATGCACTTCCAATAATTACATGAAAGCTTTACGCACACAAAGCTGTCAAAGACTTGTCGTAACAGAAGTCATTTGTCAAGTCTATGAGAGCATATCGCTTCTAAAGGCTCCTCATTTATCCGACACAAAGAAGCCTCTACTTTAGACAATCTCTGCTCATTTTGTGTAATGAGTTTTATAAGCATAAATATTAAAGTAACTGAAACGTATTTCAGGGGAAAAGTCCCACACTGATTATAACTAGAATTTGAATTAAGTTAAGAGACAATAAGCGTGATTTATTATAATAATTTAGCAACAAGTTCGTACAGTCGTATCACTGAAAATCAAAACTTCAATTTCAATAGAAATTGTTCCACCTGCATCTCAGTTTGGGCGATTAGTGGTAAAAAAGGCTTGGAAACACTAATCGTAAATGATGAAGTTCACCACCAAGCTAATTTTCTAGCCCCTTGTGAACATTTCATGTGTAAGTTAATAGCCGTTAAAACGAGGTTGGGTTGATTTCAAGTTCGGCATCCAACAAGTAAGAGTTACCCTACTGAAAGATGCCAATAGAGACAGTTATTATGCCGTGTCTATCTCAATATTTTGGAAATTATTGGTGAGTCCAACATGAAATAAGCCAACTTTTTTATACATACAACAATGAATTATTGAATATTGAGTAGCATATATGTGATTTATTTAAATTCATAGAAAGATGATAAAGGTTATTTTTGTAAGGATTAAAGCTGATGGACTTTAAAAAATTAGAGTAGGTAGGTTAATTATGCAATGATCAAAATAACGGTCAGACCATACTAAATAAAAACCTTGGAATTTAAAGGATACGTGTAAATTGACTCTTGATGTAGGACGGAGAGAAAGAGACCATGTCCTCCGCACTGCCCTCCATGTACACGATGTTGACGATGTCGTTCCCGATGTGCCGTTTCCGTTCCACCTGCACACAAGCGCGAATAAAGTACGTTATAATTTCGTTCAATGGTTAGAGAGAAAATAAATATATATTGTTATAATAATCACTCTGGTATTTTGTCCTTTAGTCTGAAAGGCAGCCGTTTTAAAAACTGGAGTCTTTTCAGTTCTCTCTTCCCAAGCACAAGACTTGCTCGCTTTTACTAGCAATCTCTCATAGATCAATTGACCGCCGTGCGTGAAGGGTTGGGTTTGTTCACGCTTGAATGAGCAGCTCAATTGGCATGGTGAGTCTTTACTCCCTATGACACTAAGTAGATATTGAATAGAATAACAGATAAATTAGATAATATTACTGCTAGATCGGCAAAATTCAGGAGTCAAAAGATATTTTACGTCTGCGACCTGTCATTGTATAGCAACAAAATAAGGCCACATCAGAACTGATTTGACTTTGTTTGAAGTCAATCTAAGTAGTCAACGCTCTGATCTGAGGTTATTTAACTCTAGTAATTAAATATCGTTCATCATTGTCTGTAGTAGAACTTTATTATGTCGCTAACAAAGCAGACGTCAATCTTAGCTCCACAACTCCGTAAAAAGAAGAAAAAGAAGAATACAAGGTTCCCATGCAATAGTCGAGAACCCACGAATCCCAAGCAATTTAAAAAATATTTTCAGATACTTTGTAGGACGGAGTAATGTAATAGTTTTTTGATAGAATACAGCACGAGGCACCTGAAATGAACGTAAGAATTTTAAAAGGATTGAACGCGCACACGAGCCTAAAATCAAAAAGGTAGAAAACAATCCATACGTAATAACAATCGTTTGCGAAAAACCGAATAGCCATCATCTCTTATTGAATCAATGCTTTGTTCTATAATACTTCAGAGCTGTGATTCCTTCACTAGTACATCAGCACAACGTCTGCAGTAACTGTCCGTAAATTATGTGCGAAGTGAGAATACAAAACATTTCACGATTTTACCCCTGCCCCTCCAATAAGAATACTGTAAAATTGTTTATGGTTATGTGACTGAAAAGCTGTTTATAAATGAGACACTGTTCTGTGACAAGTATTGGAATGATTATCTAGTCACTTACAAGGAAGTCAGTGACAAGTTGGTAGCTCATTAGATAGTCAGTGACAAACCAGTCACAAAATGATCTGCGTAAAGTTCTTACTGAAAAATATGCTACTTGTTTTCCTCACTGGACCCTAATGACATGAATAACACCTCAACTGGGTTACATTAAGCGCTAAAATAACGTCACAGATTGATAACATTAAAATATGCAATGACAGTTCCACTATGAAGAATAAAAGCCGAGACCATGAACTTGCCCGATAAGAATTACGACAAGATCACTTAATAAGTGAACACATTCTAAATACACTCATGGATAACAAGTAGATAATAATATCATATAAGAAACAATTTGTGGCTCTTATGACTTGATAAAACGAACACGAATAGATGCAACTCATAACTCAGTCATAACTCAGCGGCTTCATAATGCAGGAACCCTCTAAGGACTCATCATATCACCAGATGAAGAGAATAGACAAATTACGCTTTGTAAAAATTTTCCTCAGTGGGAAGCTCTTGCTACAATAACAGAGTTCAAAATACGCTTGCAATAAAAAACAGCAGCGGTCACAGCGCGATGAGGCAGCACTTCACAAAGCAATAAGGCATTCATTCACTTTCGAAACAAAGCGAACTTGTTTACGGTGAGTGGCATTCCTCGCAGTAGTAATAAGCATGAGAAGCGGAACCTGCTGGCGGCATTCCAAAGAACCAATATATCGGCAGAGAGAGAGCCAAATTAAAACGCGACCTTTGGTCTTAACTAATAAGTTACAATGAGAAACACGACCTCAATGGTTAATGAGACGCCCGAGTCAGCATTGGCGGTACAGCCCGAGGTGAGGATACGGGTGATGCTTGGTCGGGGTCATGGCAGTGACGTGGACTGGGTGATATGGAGAAGCGCAATGAAAACTATTTCATGACACAAATGATACAGGCAACAAATACCAGGGAGAAACAGAGGGAAGCTATTCATGCGAGCTAGAATTATGCAGGTGATTCAGAGGAAGGTCGATGATATTGTGAAATATTTGCTATAGGACGTAGTACTGACGTACACGTTTTATCGCTATACAAAACAACCGGCTACACTGTGGTAGCGATGCCACGTACATTTCGAATAACGCTGGATATTGTGGACAACGATTGGAAACAGTGCGTATGTCGGAAATGATCCAATGGAGAATAGGGGTGATCATTTCAATTATTTTTTGCACTGTTCAACTAGTGATAATGTTCACAATATTATCCCAGATCAACTATTGGCTTTGAAAAATTTCTTAGTAATAATGGAAAGATTAAAAAATACTGTTTATTCCAGACAGTAAGACAACTGCTCCAAACACAAGTGTGAACAGAATGCACACATGAAGTAAATAACAATATTTTTTCATTAAATGATAATCAATTTACAAAGTAGAGGTACGATCGAAATGAGAAGTATCTTCACAACACTCGTCCTGAGCATAATCATGACATGGACGCAAGCAGAACCTCAGCTGTTTTACAAACCCTTCATATATTTCTTGCATCATAATACTGCAGTCATCAAACTTTAATAACAAACACGTCACCCTAAGGTGTTGGACTAAATTCACAAATTAAGGTAAATGGCTAATCTGAACGTATTTTAAGCCTCTGTCATTGATTCAGAGCATTGTCGAATAGTTTAGTTCGTAAATTTTAGTTCACAGATGAAAATTTCAAAAACGAACGAAATAAAATGCTTATTTTCAATAATGTTGACACATGCGCTACGCAACATTGGATTTTAAATGCGTTATCGTTAGGATCCTTCAATGGTAGAAATATATTCGTTGATGATACATAACACAAACAGTAGTTATGCTACCACAATAAGAAATAATTAAATATATATACACGTATGAATGTAATGCTATCGTGACATAGTACGACAGATCCAAACATAGAACATACATGCACAAGCACGTATGCACGAGTATAATCAATACCTGCAGCAGAGTTAATGACTTTAACTTTACACACCCTGATTAGAAGAGAGTTATTGCACACGTGTTGAACGCAGTTACTTAGAAATAAATATTACCTCAAGACGATAGAAAAATGAGTGAACTAAATTAATTGGAAGCTTAATGAAGTTCAGTAAAGAATTTCTCAGTAAAGATGTGAGCTGAAGTTAGAAAGATAACAGGAGTGAGTGGAGAAAAATAAAGTGGAGCAGGACGGCGGAGGAGTGTGGCGAGGGCGTTGCATAATTCACTTGGGCAGCATCGTAGACAAGGATGGATGGAAGCCGCGGGTGGAAATTAACAAAATGATACGAGTGGAAGAAGAGCAAGCTACTTGTTCTCTCACACACGCCATCGCTTCATGAATGTAAACGGACCTAAAAATTGAAGTTTCACGTGCAACCTAGATTTTATACTGGAAATTTATCAGTAACTATAGAAAATAGAATATTTAATCCCAAGTCATCATTATCATATTAATATTGCAGGCAGTTGTGTTTACGGCAAGTGTAAAAGTTATATTACGACTGCTGTATTACTCTTCATTGACATTCCAAAACAAAACTCGATTTCAGTAACCCACTCTTACGTTGAAAATCCAAAATAAAATAAAAATTATACTACATTCGCTGTATAATTTACGTTCTCTTCGGTGCAGTAGTCGAGGATACGAGACTGTATAGCTGAGGACAAACTCTTTTGGGACGATGCCACTGAAGTCTAAAAACGCATTCAGGTCTGATGATCGTATTTATTTATCAGCTACACCTCGAGAGGGAGAGAACTGAGTAGCCTTTCCTATTGTGATGTTCTCTCGTATGACGGACACCCTCTTGATAAATGAGCAAAATGCGGGGTGTAGTATAATAATCGTGCTCCTAACAAAAAATTTAAAAGTTATATAGCTATTTCCTAGGTTAATTGGAGCAGTTTGTAGATAAAATATGATATTTTTCATTTTGCTTGGGGTACTTAAGTTTTTAAAACGAGTTTCGAAGAAATAATCACAATACGCGGGAAAATTCGTGGAACGAATAAACTTTTCTTCAAAGTGCTCGTAGATTTTACAGCTGCGTGATGCCTTTTTTAAATAGTCGATGCGCCTCTGTCTGCCTCGGTTGGTGCTCGACCAGCACTCGTGTGGCGAGTCTTTGTAAACTCATTGAAAAATTTCTTAAAAAAAGCTAACCTCTTTTGGAACAATTTTATCTTAAGTTCAGAGAAAGAAGTTTCATTTAACCTTCGAGGGATAATTTCGCATCTCTACGTTTTATTTCTGTTGATGATAAGTCGATCACAGCAGAGTACAGGAGAGACATAATCGCACAAATGGTCTACGAATGAACGTCTCAACGTAGCCGAGCGTTTTAGCATCCATTACGCTCGGCCAGAGATCTTACAAGATTTTGATGGGCACTTGACAGGACTCTTTACTTCGAATACACCGTCAATATTGACATTATTACCAGCGACAAAGAAAATTTGGCACGTGTGGAGGGAAGTGTGGAATGTCAGCTCACCAGATAATTTCAAATACAGGATGCAGCAACATGAATTACAAGATAATATTCACCATTCATTGTAAATAGGTATTTTCGAATGATTTTTTAGTAGATATCTTACTTTTAAGATGGTCAAAATTCTATTCTACGGAAATAATCTTAAGTTTAAATTACGAGAGGATCTAATATCATGCAATTCATTGACAACTTTCATTTTAAAACTGTTTAATATGTAGCAAGCCATTAGATTTTTGGAGATATGAGTTCTCCAGGTTTTTAATTTCTAGATTGCTTTCACTCATAAATCTGCCAACTGCATTCGACACAGGTTAAATTAAACTTTTTGATAAGTAGGCAGTTAATTCGTATAATATAGATGAATGTTTCGATATTTCCCAGCCATCGTATAAACATATAGAAAAAAGGCAAACACGCTAAAGTATAACCTGAAAAAAAACACGATTGTTGGATTGAATAAAAAATGAAGCACCTGGATTGTCGGTGGTAATTTTCTCATCTTGAAAACTTCATTGAAGCTTCAGGCAAATTAGAAACAAACAAGCGTAGCAATCATTCCCAGGCCTTCAATGTTAATAGCTTCAACTTTCCTCAGCTTCTTTTAAATAATTTTGCACAGGTTCAAGTAACATAGAAGTCCAGACAATCAGGATATCATGATACGTTTTGAAATGATGCTGCACCATTCCCAGGCCTTCAATGTTAATAACTTCAATTTTCCTTAGCTTCTTTTAAATAATCTTGTACAGGTTTAAGAAGTCCAGACAATCAGGATATCATGATATGTTTTGAAATGATGCTGTAGCATGCACCTGTTCTAAAAATTTTCCTGTGGCTGAATCCCTACATCTCAATTCCACAAATTTCATTACCGAAAATCCATTTCAAACGCAAAATTACTGTGCTTGAAAATATTACAATAAATTGTTGCGTTACCGTGCTGAAAACCATTGCATCACACTTTTGCGTGACTGAATTCAGAAAATACTACAAGCATATTGTTATACTAAGCTAGTGTAAAACTTCACAATTTATTGGTGTGCACTGATGCGAGTTTTCAGGAGGCGGAAATAGAGACCATGCTTGTGTGTGAGTGTGCGCTGCGAGCAGCGTAGTTGCAGGGAAAATATTGCTCTTCAGCACCGGGACTTCCATCCAGCAGAAGAGCCCTCGCCACTGACATTCTGCTTAGTGTACAGGTGATACACTCACAAAAAATGAAACAAATGCGCATGATGCTTCGACACGCATCACTGCTCGGCCGAAAGTATTGTGTAACAGGAATAGCGTGCCACAAAGTTGCACAATTTTAAAGCTGTTTTAAAATTCATATGCTTCCTTACATTCTTACATTCGCACTTCTGTGGACTCGGGATGAGTTTTCGAACGTGCACCTAAGGGTAAATGAGATGAAAAACCGAATTTGAACAGAATTACCAGCTATATCCGTAATAATTAGAGTTCACTTATTTGCTCACTTTTACTGAAGTGAATATATTACACTTATGCTCCGAAGATGAATTTTGTATTTTCCGTTAAATTTCTGTGAATCTACCTTACAGAAGTGTGATTGCCATCGACAAACACAGTAGGGATCGACCTCAATCTAGAAAATCTACAATTACTCGACAATCCACGGCAGTTTTATCGTACTTGCAAAATACATTAAACGCTGTTGAAAAACACAATAAAAATTATGAATTCACGAGAAAGATAGTTCAAATGTATACAAACTTGACATATTACATTAAAGGAAATAAAATGCTGTAGTTAGTGCAAAATTGTAGCATATGCTTCCGATATCACAAGTAATATACTGGTGTGTTCGCTCGTCGTGAATGACCCGTGCAATGGCGCTTGCATTAAACGTAACAAGACCAAAATAAAAGGAAATAAATTGAATGAAAATTTAACGTAACTTCTTTGATTTATAATATCGTCAAATAAGGTTCGAAGAATTTCGGAAGCAAAATGTTTCTCGTAGTCGCGGGCGAGATATTGTATTTGGTTCCGGGCGAAGACAGCGACTTGAACAGCTGAAGTTTATGTTTAATTCAATTTTTGAATCACTGTAAGCCAACGAACAAAACGGAAAGCACATGACTAAAAAGTTGCAATCTATCAAAGGATCAATGAAGTAAGTAATAACCAACGTACAGGAGAATATTTAAACAAGCTGGGAATATTGTACGCCTATTACATATGTTTTGGAATCTCCGATAATTTTTCAAGTACAGTATTCTACGTAAGTCACCATCCATACGTTACATTAGTCTCCTACATCGAAAACACATACACGTTTGGCGACTTTTTTAGGTAGTTTATTCAGTGTTCTTACACTGTAAAGTTCAGAAAATGAAAAACATCAAGCCCAAGTTTGAGTTTTCTATCGTTGGGGAACGGCATACGCAAGGTTGAGTGTCCACGGTGATGAAATTAGTCAAGCCATTTAGTCTCTCGTTTTGAAACAAGCTGACATTTCATGACAGTTATTCAGTGGATACGTTGCGCAATTGATGAAAGTCTGAATTAAACTGCAGTACAACATGAGCTGTAACAAATGATTTCAACACGCTCCTGTGCACCGTTCGATCACGCTGAACAAATGTCCAGTACGTCATTTCATCAAGAAGAAGACGAAGCTGCAACAAAGCGGAGCAACGAATATATTTTTGGCTAATGCAGGAAAAAGTGCAGCGACAAGACTTAAAACAACAAGCGAGCACCTGCAGTTCAAAGAACAGCCAACCAATTTGTGTAGTGAGCAGTTGTACGAACAAAGAGACGGACACACAGAGGCAAAGCTCTTTGATGGAACAAGAGAATCTCTGAGGCAGTCCACCACTCCATCAGTTCACATGTTTGTTTTCCATTTGATACGTTGTTTTTCAATCAAAAACAAACGAGTTTATCTTACGCTCGAAATTCTTATATGATGCGAAACTCCATAATAAAGTACATAAGTTTACCCGCATGTAGATGAGAGATTTAGGATTTTAAAACAAGCCGGAATGAACCCTGCGCAGAGGCAGTAATTGCAGGAAACTTACTTCAGATTTGCATGTTAATAAAACACTAATGTTTACAGTTTTTAAAAAATACAACACCACATTTAACATTAGAATAAAAATCGAGTAAACGAGAAACTACATTTTTAACTTGTAGGCAGAAATGTTGTAAGATAAACACACAGAAAATTGCCTCCAGCTATTTGGTGTAGTTCTAAAAATGCACAGAGAAATTATGATTGTGGATAAAAGGCTGCAGAATTTCTGCCAGAGGCAAAATGAATGAACTTCAACAACTGAGAGTATCGAGTTCGGGAAAGTGGACGCCAGAAGAGTTCAATAAAATATTTCTACGCCACAGCGCACTAGAGAGAAGCGTCAGAGCACATGTATACATGGTTAGTTGTCTTTACGCTGGTACCAACGAAAGAAGCAATCAAGTATCCCATCTGCTGAACACAAGTGGTAGTTATTCTACATGAGAAATATAATTTAGGACTAACTGATGCGTGGTAAAATAAGTGCAAAGACGGACTAAAATTTTAACAGTATGTAGAAGCAACGTCTGAAAAATAAAAGTAAAAGTGAACAAAAAGAATGATTCTAGTTTTCAGGCTTGTACGCTTAAATGAAATGAATAATTTAAAACTTCATTGTTTAACTCATGGTAGTTTTGTTTGAGAACTCGATGGAATGATTAGGCAAGAGCTCAATCGTTATGCTCAGCGGTTTCTTAATTTTCCACGCTTTGTAATGAACAGATGGCTTTTAAAGAGACTAGGGCTTCAATCGAAGGAGACGCAATAAGCTAAATGAAGGAAAAACTCCATCTGAGAAGGCACTACAGCGCAATGGTTTCACGTACAGGCGTTGTACATCGACAATTGACTAAAGATGCCTTGATTCTATTTACTTTTACAACTGTGTTTCATAAATGGCACAACTCTCAATGCTTAAAAATTGAGTACTGCAATTATAAAATTTTAGTTACTAAGTTCGATCAGACAATGAAAACCACGTTAATCTCTGCTTGGAGGCCTGAACTTGATAATTGATTAAAAATAATCCTGCTTTAACTTCCCGCTATCGAGATTGGCACGAAAGTACGGTAATAAATGAATCATTCAGTATTGCGTAGCTACAACCCCACCATTAAGATAGCAATACGATCTTATAACTCTTTGGTAGACGGCTATAATTTTAAGTCATATCTAAAAAGAGAGTAATTACATGAATCTTGAACTTGACGGGGTGCTGACACTACCAGAGCGTTGATCTTGTAAATACTGTACGTGCCAACACACTTTAGTGGTACGGAATTAATGTCGAGTTGACAAGATGCTAGCCTCCTCTAACAGATACACAATGAAAATAATTTTTTAAATTAAAATCTCGAGAAAACACAACATTTCAAAAGTATTTCTAGCTGGTTCTCTCTAACGTGTGACGACACATCCGGTTCTAGATTTTCGATTATTATCTGTATTATCATTACTATTATTATGTAAGAGTGCAAATATGCAACCATATAAATATCTAAAAAACAATAACAGCCCTATAAAAAGGCTAATAGTTGGATGACCTCTTAAGCTAAATGGCAGTAAAGAAATCAATTGTTTATATGACATTCTACAGCTGAATGACACCGAGAACTTGAGTAAGCATTAAACCTACGGAAAATAAAACCAGTATTTGATTATTTATCCTTTACACTACATATTAGACTATGCACTTTTGTGGATATCATACTTATTTAGTTCTCCAAAACTCCCTAGTAAGTATCAGCATTGTTTGAACTGGAGTCAACTAACTCAATGAAAAATCAACAAGATAATAAATACTGATCCTGTTCATTTCTGCATGATTCAGGAGATTATCCCTTCTCGTAAGTCATGAATAACAGCTAAAACTTAGAAACTCAAGTGCTTTTCTAATTCTTTTTGGAATCGAGGCTTGCGATCCTTAATTTCATCTTCGGTCATTATGGTAGGAAAAATATGAAAAATACAATAATTCAGTTGGGTTTCCAACGGGAAGAGTTCTTATCTAGCTCCATGTTATCCTATACAGAGCATTGCAGAGGAGCCTGAGTATTCGAAACTTTTCTCTGCGAAAAGACTTTTGCAGGGCGACGCATTGCAAAGCCAGAAAGAGCAAGTTAAGGCAAAGTTGGTCGGTAATTTATTCTGCCAGCGATGGCCATCAGAAGCTGACACGCAAATGGAAGCCAGGCAGACAACTAACAAACGCACACAATAAAATGCAAGCAACCACCCATCAAGCCAGTCAGGAGGCAGACAAGCCCATACAACACAAAACAGCCAACCAACTAGCCAGGCGGAATACAAGCACACACAACAAGGCAATTAACCAACCAACCAGCCAGCCAAACAGCCCTCTAATCAAACAACCAGCTTGCCTCCCAACAAACTAACTAAGTAGCCAGCCAGCTAACTGAGCAACTAAAAAAATAGCCATCCAATCATCAAACTAATCAAATAAACATACAGCTAACTAATAATCTCACCAACCACCTAACCTACGAACTAGCCAACGAACAGACTAACTAACCAAGCTATCATCCGGTCAACAGACCAACTAACATAGCAAGCAACCGGTCAACCGACCAACTAACCTAGCAAGCAACCGGTCAACCGACCAACTAAACCTAGCAAGCCGCCGGCCTAACTAACCACGTCACCAGCCGTCGGCCCAACTAACCACGCCACCAGCCGCCCACCAACATACATGCGTCGCTCCAAAACACAGCAACAAACAATAAGAGGGAACAATTTGCAGAGTTCCGAGCATTCCAGGACGCAGGGCAAAGCCAGGGCCCCGCCGAGGGTGTCAGGACGGGAATGCCACGACGGCGTCTCGCAAAAAAAAAAATCCAACAGCAAGTCTTAGAAAAAAAGTATTTTTGTGGCAGAAAAAGCTGTAACTGAAATAAGGAAAAGCTGCAGCGTACAAACCAAAAGGAGGTCAGAATGTCCGTAAATTATCGTCATCAATAAACTTTTAAGGAGAATGGAAGAGACTTAAATAGGCGAGGAGGATATTTGTTTTGGCAAATAAAAGAAAATGGAACTATGGATAAGATATGTGGGTCGAGAAGAAAACATCAAACTAAGGAAACGTAAAAATAAAAACTAATTCTCGAAAACAAACCTGTATGACACGCAAAATCGTTTACTGGAGGTATAAAAAGAAAATAAAATGTTATGAGTCTATCTGTGCATGAACGAGGGAAGCTTGGCTGAGGTTGCCGTGGAGCGGGCCACAAAAAGGCCTGGAACAGCGCTCAGCAATATGGCCGAGTAAATAAATAATGACAGGCGGGATCAGGGTAACACAGGGACAAAAACTTACAATCTACAGGCCGGAAAAATGGAAAGATATGTTCGAAAAAATCGAACATGCAAAAAACGAAAGTTTAGGTGATTAATGAAAATGTTTGTAGAAATGAAATGTAAGTGGCGATAAAGTAATAGTCGTATTTAAGGACGCCGCACTTAAAAAAATAGCTTTGTTCAAATAAATACATAACTAGGCATTTCAATGGTGGTCTTATTTAAAATAAGGTTTCCGAATAAAGCTAACACTCATCTCAAAGAAATAGGCACATAAAAAGACACAAGATGAAAATTGTTATTATTTTCTTAGTGGATGTCGCTGTCCTGAAAATAAGTGAGACTGGACAACAAGGGTTCAGCTCTAGGAGTCGGTAATGCATCGTTCAGCGACGTTCTAAAATAACTTTTCATCGTTCACAACAGTTGCACATGTAAACATCATAATACACCTACCAAGTAGACTATGAAATTCTGCCACATTTTGGCAGAAACTTTAAGCACAACAAAGAGAACAGGTCTGCTTCAAGAGAAGAGCCTAATAGGGAAAGTAGGCTGTTTCTAGAGCACCACAATTAGTTTCGTTCGAAAGGAAGTCTAGAAAATTACCTCATTAAGACCGTCAAACGCATTCGTGACCAGAATTTAAGGAGGAGGCCTCCGAACACACAAATATTTCATGGTGCTGAGAGTACGGCAACATAGGCTGCTCTTATGGTGCTACTGGGCAGTCTTCTTTACTATCACCATTATTACTGTTTTCTTTACTACTTTTCCTGTTATTAACAATTTAGTCAAAAATATTAAGCTTTTATATTAGATTTATCATGTTAAATTTCCCTAAAGCGATTAAACGCGAAATTTCCCTTGTCACTATGTTCTTGAAGTTCAACAATTTGTCACACATTGCATGGTTTATAATAAAAAAAAACAATAGGGTATTGCATGGTTTACAATCCCATAGAATGCGGTAGTGCATGGTTTACTATCCCTTATAATGCAGTATTTCATGGTTAGAATCAACTACAATGCAGTACTGCATGCTTTACAATCCCTTATAATGGAGTATTGCATGGTGTAGAATTAACTACAATGCAGTACTGCATGCTTTACAATACCATACGATGCGGTATTACATGGTTTACAATACCATGTAATTCAAGAAATATTAGAAGATACTCTTGCGTTCGGATGCTTTAGAATTGTTAGTTAGGAGACTGGTTCAGTCTTTAGTCGGCAGAGGATTTTAAAGTAGGTAAAGCATTGGTACATATTAAATTGTGCTGCGTATTGGACAGTCCAGATTAAGGACTTTACGTATGTTGAGACGTAAATTTTTTAGCCAAAAAACGGTTGTTCCTCAGCTCACATGATTCTGTTGATTCCATACGAGGTATTTTCATGTTTATTGCTTTTTCGCTCGAAAAATTTATCTTGAACAAAATGAATATAAATTACAATATTTCTTAGTTTTGTTTTTAATCTGTGCTTAGATCTTTCAGACTTTTGATGACACATTCTTTAGGAATCTACGAAAAACCATGAATTTGGTTCTATAAATACAATACCGTAATATTCGTAGTTATCGTAATGATTGATAGTAGTATGATCGTAAGTTGAACTTTAACTTCGCTAAGGAACTGGGCCTTTATGGCTGAAGAGTTGTTTCTTGAGTTTCAAGAATTCAAGTGGAAATGGAGTAATGTTCCGATGAAATGTGGAAGCTGCCCGTCGTTCTCACGGAATCCAAAAGCAAAAATTGCTTTCACCACAATGCACTTGCAAATCAGATAATGAAATCCCGAGACTTCATTCAAAGTACCTTAAAGTTTTCTCACTAAAAAGTGTTGGCTTGCATTCTATCAATGGAGGACGCGATAATTACCTCACCTCAACTCGCAGCAGAACGCACAGCCCCATCTGCTTCCAGCCTCGCACTGCCCAGTTCATTAGGATAAAATTGGGCCGAGGGAACATTTGCGCTAACTCTTTTTCCTGCTGATGGATCCGTGAAGTCACTGGAGCTGTAATTCAAAGTAAGAGCAGCAATCTGCCAGTGTCGTTTCTCGAGCTGGTGGTGATTCTGCTGACGCTCGGCGCTACGAGCGCTCTGAAGGGCCGGTATTGGGATCACATTTGGAGATATTAACGCACGCATGTTAAGGTGTTCAAACCAACGTACAGCAGCGAATACAGCTTGGTCAGTTCAGTATAGGGAGCATCTCAATAAGAAGATAAAAGATCAAGAGATAAGACAAGTGTAGCTTAAGAAATAAAAGCTGGGACGTAAGCTCGTCAATGGAACCAACAACTAGCAAAATCTTGGTAAAGGTCATAAGGAATAAAAAGAATGATTCTAGTTTTCAGGCATTTTACGTTCCAGTACGATGAAAAATAGCCATGAATTTAAATTAAAATTAGATTCTCAGAACTATATTACTTTTCAGCAAATCTTGCAGACGTAGCCCTGATCAAAGGATGAGTAGGATTTGTGAATTGTATTCAGAATGGTGTGCTGAATGTCTGTCCTCATCAGTGAACATTGGGAAACCAGCGCTCTTCAGTGTTATTATTATTATATTCGTAGTTTAACCAGCTCTTCAGTAGTAACCTTAGTTACTGTTCCTAGAATCGGAACGCTGGGTGCAACGACCTGGTGCAGATTTAGTTTCGTAGTTACTGAGGTAGGCTTTATTTCATACTTTCTACTTCCGTTTTTCTCTTGTGGAAGGGGAATGAGATCAACTGACAACCTGATCTGGTTGCTATGTTACTCCATCTGTTTACTTCATTCTTCTTTTTTGTCTTGTTAAGATCATCTTCACTGCTGTTAACAGGCTTTTTGAGCATTAAGCTCTTTTATATAATTATAATATTAAAAATAAATAGTAAAAATGATAACATTAATAAAATCCCTAGGAGTAGGAATAACAGTATCAATAACAATAATTTTAATAAGAACAAAAACAGTTTTCTAGGCGTTCAGTGATAATACTTGCACACTAATGTATTACAACTTTCGTTAAATAAGACTTTTGTTCCTTAACTATACATTATTACTTCTTAGTTTATCTTACTCACGATATCTCTCTCAACAAAATTGTCAAGAGTCGCATATAGGGAGAGTTTTAGACTACATATACGCTCATTTGGACGCTTTTCTATTATGTGTCGCAAGAAAGTAGAACAAATGTTTTCGCAGTCGTGGAACATATCGAAGAGTTCTTGAGGACTTTTAGTGAAATGTTCACCATAGACATAATCAGCACCAGGAGCGAGTGACACAAAATAATTGAAGAGGAAACAAAGAGTAATAAAAATGGTACGCAACGATTCAGCACGGATTTGTGTACCATTTACTGCCTAGGTAGATTGTGCTTGTAGTGTTAGCAAGGTGACAAATTTTTCAGTTAAAATCTAAAAGATGCTAGAGAAGTATACGAATAGAATATACTAGAGGTAAAAGTACCTACAATGAAGAGTTCCAGAAAATAAATAAAGCACAAGACGGGACAGAATTTGCAAGCTTAATAGCATCAAAACAGACGCATTTAACCAAAAGTCTTTGTGTATACATCAAAGGAACCAGAAGAAGGAAATCACAGTTAAGCTAAATTAGAAAACATATAGTAATCATAGTAATCATATTAAGTCACCGTTATTGAATCAATTCAAAGAAAAATAAGAAACTTAGAAGGGGAGATTGTTCTCTCTGATGTTAGCGAGTACATTGTACTTGAACATTGAACAGCGTAAGTTCTATACTACGAGTACTCTTGCTTTAAAAACTAGATTGAAGCATGTTTTAGGCCTGTTGAATTTCATTAGAAGGTGTGAAATATATTGGATTGAAGTATAGACAACAGCAGAACCCGTTTTTACATCAGAAGGGAATTCGAGTACCATCATTGATATTATATTGTCCTCACTTCCTGCTCCAATCATATAGCTCTATCAACAAGCTATGCTGGAAACAAACATCGTTATTCAATTAAAGGTCAGAAAAATGTACGTTTCAATCACTAGTAGAAATAGAAAAGAGGCCAATAGCTCCAGGAAATCTGCATCGTCAGAACACTAATGGAAACGTTCAACTGAATTCCGTCGATACTTCCTCCCCTCGCCGGCTATTATTGAAAGCATCCAACTAAGTTTCTTCAGGACTTTTCGTAAATATCTTGATTGGGCCCCACAAGAACAGAACTCATTCCGTCCAGGGTTACCAGAGTTCTGACAGGGAAGCTGGGACTTATTGTAAATGTCCGCTTGGAAATTATAACACTCGTTTGGATAGGATAATGCCATCATAGAAATGACGTCCGCTTGGAAATGTTGACGTGAATGTCAGAAGATTCACGTTCATTGTTTAATTTGATGAAGATCACGTAAGGTCTCCACAGACTGTTGACTTCAAGACAAGTATTTAAAAATATAAGGTCCACTTCTCAACCGCAAACGTCGTTGTAAACTGATTTTATTTTTTAAAATCCTAGGGTGGATTATAAGGAAATTTTGCTCTTCTTCTAACAACAGAGCTATTCGATATGAAACAACCATACAAGTAACTTCAAAACATGATGGGGTTCACTAGACAATTTCTGATTGGTTGGGAGAAGCAAGGTGTAACACAGGCATTACGTGGAGCTAGCTCAGTCATTACTGAAGGCTTAGGGTTCGTCCATTGTGATGCCGGCGTGCAAGCCCATCGTTACAGACTCGCTCGTTTTTTCAATGCCGTGTTTGCATGCAGCGTTGAAGCACAATGTTCGAGAGGAGAATGCGGTTTTTCGGTTTTGGATCGCGATAGCAATGTCCTACAATCGATTCTTGCTAGATCTACATGCAATGTGATTCATGGCGCATACACTTCTAATAAAGAGAGTACGCATTGATTTGTGAGCACTTATGCATTTAAATATCATTGTGTTGTTAACTCAAAGCAGACAGAGAATTTTAACGCCATTGGTTAGTAATCAAATAGCAGGTTTTAAACACAAAGTCGATTTTGACAACGGTTCCTAATATATTTTAACATAATTGCTTGGTGGCGAATGAGCTGCCTGTTATGACCTGCTAGCAATATACTGATAGCACTAACCTGTTAACAATAACCGGCTGCAGTAATCTGCTTACAATAACCTGTTTACACTTAGCTGATAACAATAACATGCTTGAACTACTCGGCTTGCAACAACTTCCTCAAAAATAAGCTTTAAAATACGGCAGTGCAGCTTTACAAAAAATATTTTGAGATTTTCTTCTTCTAACAAATTTAAATTGGTGAACATGAGCTACAGTTTTAAGCATTATACAATATTTTGTGCCTCGCAACAGCTGTACTATGTAGAAGTAGTGTACGAACTCACAAGATTAGCGGTAAACTTTACTCACTCAACAAAGCTCTAATTTATGTTTTTATGGTTGCCTTGAGCATCGTCGCTTTATGTAATAAATAGATCCAGTTTCCATTTTAGGAGCTCTAATACCCGTTTGACTCAATGATTTTCATAAGAGTAAATAAAGTATTACTAACTCGATAGCACTTCGAAATGACCAATGGAATAAAGTAACCCAGATATATAGGGATTTGCGACACTGTGTACTCGAATATGTACCATCACAATCAACGTAATATTGTGCTCGTACGATGCAAGGAGTAGTTGCAAAACACTTATTGTGTCTGTCGTTATCATACAGAGAGCTGAGTCACACAGCTATGAAGGGTTAAACCAAAATTAGAAATGACGAAGAAGGGGTGAAATTTGCCTAAGAATTTAAATGAAATTATTATAGAAAACTTTGTCGGCGAATTCACATAACGGCCTGTGTTAGGGATTTAGAATGACATTTTTGTGTTAAAAATCATTCAGTATTTTTTCCCTGGTCACCCGCCCCTCACCTGCTGTTTATTTTCTTTAGAAAAGGGCAGCATGGTGGACACGTGGAACATTATCTCATGGCCCTCGTAGATGGTGTAGTACGAGTGCTTGCCCGTCATGTCTCCTGAAACAAATACAAATATACAAGATGCAATATTCAATCCTTCAAAAATTTCTAATTGAAGTGAAGTAGGTGTTTTCAAAGCGTATGGTATTAAAATCGCAGAGTGATCGTTTAAAAAAATCATTCTTCTGCGGATAGTAGGAACTAAAATTAAATTAACCCAAGAAAAAGTTCAAAGTTAATTTTCAGTGTCACAACTATGTCAAATGATTATTAAGTAAATGTAATGGAGAATGTTTCCGACAATCTCCACATAAATGTGTACATAAAAAATCGATCTTAATTTATTATACTCCAAAAACCTGGATTTATGAACTGGTCAAAAATCCAATACTCGTTCGTAGTGAAAGGAAATAAATACAAAATTTGAATGAATCGAACAGCTCTGTACTTTAATATTTCAAAATGAGGTGCAAATCTCAGTTTAAACGTTCTAGAAGAGTAACTAAGGAACCACGTCATAAAGTATGCTCGTTATTATGAACCCCTTGGAGAGTTTAAGAATATGAATTAACACGAAAAGTCTTAGTACACACAACTCCCATAAAATGCTGTTAATTACATCCATTTCACTAACGCAAAAAATGTAAACAATGAAAGGGAATGAATGGTGTACATTTCCCGCATATAATTTTGGTACTCAATTCTTTATCGTCCTCATTAGATAAAATCTATGAAAATAACTTATCAGAACTCATGTATTGAAAAAATCACATGGTTCTTCATTTACTAGATTACCTAATTTTCTCTCTTTGAATACACATTAAGAAAAGAGTTAAAGAAGACGCTGACAAGAACAAAACACACATTCTAAGGAGAGTCCCATGTCATGTGCAATAACCTGTGATAAAAGCGTACGTAATGGGAGAGGCTCATTCTTAGGAATGGAAATTGAAGGTGTCACGCAAGCACTTTTCAACGAGGGACATGGCATTCCAAATCCGTGCCGGACCGGGACGTGCACGTGCTCTACACGAACTCCAATTTGGGGTTGAAGCTCACAGTTCATTTGAATAATTCAAGCAAATGTGAGCAGGGGCCACAACGTGCAATAAGACCTGGCACAGAGAAGCATAAAGCTCATAAACAAAATTCTAAAACTCCCCCGCATAACCAAGCAAACGTGGACAAAAGACTTCAGTATCAATAAAAGCACAATGAAAATTTAGGCAAATGCGGGTTGATTCCAAGGCAATAAAGCACAGGCAGAGCGAGGGGACGTAGCTTAGGCGGGAGTCCTGCGACCCGTCGCTTCCTTGCAAGAGAATTTGCAAATCCTGAGCGTTGTTCTCCCGCACGCAAGCGTTTCTTATTCCCTAAGAGGATCAACAACAATGGTGCATTTTCTGTCTTTTTTAGTAGTCTATGGATTTCGTTTTTTCCCGAGACGACAGTTTTAAAAAGACTGCATATTTCAGTTGTTATTCTTCAGAGCATATATGAATCTCGTGGTTGTCATTGGAATATATTTTTCCAATTTTTGAAGAGTGTACTGGATTTTCTATGTTCCAAGACGTACCACACGAGGTATTAGAACTTATTTAGGTGGGAGTACAAATTTTCATGAGAGAAATACAAAAAATGCACCAATGGCAAAGAACTTCTCCTAATACTTTTGAATTGAAACTGCTGGAAGTAATAAAAATGCTGGAAAAAAGTAAACGACGCCGAAGTTGTTTGATGGAAGAAAATAAACAACGAAAAAGGCGTAAAGGTTAAATTTGTAATCACATGATCATTCAAAGGAAATTTCGAGCATCTAAAATGCAAAATCTTCGTGGAACATAAATAGAAAACAGGTGCAATGTGTTTGTAGAATCGCCACTGAAATCCTGAATTAAGAGAACACTGCATGAACTGATAAAACAAATCAAATTTACACAAAAAAACGTTTCCAGAGGAAAAAACAAAAGAATGTACGAATGAAGTGAATGAGCAGTGTGAAAAATTGTGCCCAAAATACAGAGGATATTCAAGCAAGGTAACTGTCAGATGACGGCATTGTATAAAAAATAAAGTGAAGAATATTTCAGATGCACAAAATCCAACAGGAAATAAAATTACAGAAATGCTTCAGCAGACTTCTACACAAACACAATAAAAGTTTGATTTAGAACAAAAATCGGATGTTCCATTAACTCTGACTTTGTGAAGAAAAATATTTATTCAAATAAACTGACAAATATGAAATGCTGAAATACAGCTCACATATCACACTAAATGGGTACGTTAACTTCATAAAATTTAAATATACTTGTGTGATGATACAAAATTCATTTACTAGTAAAACACGAGGTGAATTCTGCAGTAATCCTGCTCGTTAGCATCCAACGCACACGGTATTACGCGTTTTACCAATTAACTACTGTACAAAGCTTGGAAAAACAAGTATTATTAATATGAGCTATGCATATTTTGAAAACAAACGGCTGATTTACGCAGCAGTTCAAATAAAATACTAATATATGAATTAAAGCTAATGAAACTTTTCTAAATTTATTAAGAAATAATCTCAGATCACAAGTGACATCTGTATGTAAATTATAGGACAAAAGATCAAAAATCTGTATGGATCGGATTAGTTCTAATGCAAATTTCGGATAAAACAAATAATATCAGATTTAGCAGCAAAATGAATCTAACTTATCTAATTTCAAATTTTGGCTGCGCAAACTAAATTAATTGCTCGAAGTGACCTTTTAAAATTGCACGGCCCAAACAATGACAGTTTCAAAAACAGAAGAATCGATTACACTCGACGTCGAAAATAGATGAATCGTGTGAGTCGATCTGCATCAGCTGAACGCGTTTGAAACCCAGAGAAGTGAGTGGTGGCTCTTACCTGTCCCTCTGTACCTCGGGCATTAGTACAGGTCTCCAAAACACGCCCTCGAAGCGGCTCTCACTAATCCAAGGAACAAGGCTGGGCTTCAGAAATACACAAAAGTGGTACCGACGTTCATATGGATCACTATACTCAAACGCATGTGCGGTATGAATAAGTTTTGGTAAGCTCACGACTTAAGGACGAAGATGCATGGAGATTTTCCAATTTAAATTTTTTCATCCTTATTTATCGACAGACGTGTTTAGTAAGGTGAGTGCCATTTTAATCACGTAATAGATAGATTTATTACTTGTTCAGGTATATAATTTGAGTTGAACTGGAATTTGATGTTCTGTTAAATGGACGAAACGTTGACGCTAGGTAAGAAATCGTTTCACCGTGAGGTTAACTACGAGACTTCATCCAACAGCTATGAGGACGTTGCGGCCACCACATTAATAGCAGTAAATTGCATCCTTATCGAGGAACAATAATGAATCCAGATGACCCGTTTTGCAATTTTTCGAAAATTAGTTTCGAAAAACTCGGCAGAGAGTTTAATGTGAGGCATATGACCATGTATCGCAAAATGATAAGACCTAAATTGCTTGCTGAGTTCTCTAGTCGAACTGGTAGGGTTTTCATCAATGACAGCCTGCAATTCCTCAGGATTGAGTCCTTTAGAGAGTCCTTTTCTTGGTTCGTCCTTTAGACTGAAGTCAACCTTTTACAAACGTGAAAACCATCTTCTACGGGTCTTTTTAATCACCACATCATTTTCATAAGTGTCTTTGAAAGGTCTTCTTGATGAAATTGCTGTATTACCCTTCTTAAATTTATACAGTTAAATATGTCTAATGTGTTCTTTACTTGGAGTAAACATTTGGGTACTATAATTATTCATCATAAAATTTTTGACAAAATCTGAAAGAAGAAACATTATTTTAGTGGTTTAGATGGTTACTCATGTGGGATTTATAAGTTACATTGATGCAATGATGTCCTAAAATTATAACTCAAACGGACAGAACTTTCGTTACAACCTGATACCATAATGTCACTTTTTTGCACAATCTTCAACGCTCGCCATTTTCCATTGTTGTTGTTCTGAGCAATGTTGACTCGCGCCTCTTTATCTGAAGAACAGTCAAATCCGAGATCAACATAAGCATCGTTTAGGATGCAGGGGCACTTCGTGAGTCTTGGAACAATGTTTCTTGGTCACCCCACTCTATTTGAAGGCTTGGTGCCCTTAGCCTTATGAAGGCTTAGTGCCCTCAGCCCTGTGAAGGCTTAGAGCCCTCAGCCCTATGAAGGTTTAGTGCCCTCAGCCCTGTGAAGGCTGAGTGCCCTCAGCCCTGTGAAGGCGTAGTGCCCTCAGCCCTATGAAGGCTTAGTGCCCTCAGCCCTATGAAGGCTTAGTGCCCTCAGCCCTGTGAATACTTAGTGCCCTCAGCCCTGTGAAGGCTTAGTGCCCTCAGCCCTGTGAAGGCTTAGTGCCCTTAGCCTTGAGAAGGCTTAGTGCCCTCAGCCCTGTGAAGGCTTAGAGCCCTCAGCCCTGTGAAGGCGCATAGTCGCGTCACCGCCAAAGCAAACACATCGCTGGCAAACATCGCAGGGAGAAACCGCTAGAGAGACTAGGCTGACACCGCTTGCTAACGAGGCACTCGCGAGGCTCGGAAACGACTGGGGAAACAGGTTTCCCCTTCATCAAATATATTAGAGAACATAACGCACGCATGATGTATCCAGCAAACGCAAGTTCAAGCGAGACAAGGCAAAAAAAGAGAAATATTTCAGAGCAAACTGAAGGTTCATGGTGAACGTGCGTTGCTTTCCCCATATTTACTCAGTTGCTCTGAAATTAGCGCAATGTCATAAGTGTAGTAATTGCGACACAAAATCATTCCGATATTAGGTGGATTTGAAAATAAAGTGCATCAACGAAGAGACATTAATGTCTAAATGAATTGTACCTGTCGGAGACTACACTTGGTAAATTTGAATAAATTGAGTTTGCTAATCGGAGTGACATTTAATAAAAATAAACTTAAAAACCAAGGCAAGAAGCCGTCGCTCTCCTCACAGATTTTGAAAATATGATACAATTTCCCTAATTCAAAAACGGATAAAGAAGAATACAAACTCACATGTTTTTATGTTGATGATGTCATCCATACAATCAAGAATAAATTGTACGGTTGAAAAAGAATGGCGGTTTTACAAGGAATGGGTGATACTCGAAGGAAGAGATATTCAGTGGCACGAACAAAGTATCATAGACGCAGAGCACAACTCGACGATCGCAATGCAAAGCCGAGCTTGACACTGACAAGAAACAGAGACACGAACAAGCTCACCAATACGCCTCACGTATAAAGGGCTGAACGGAAGCAAATCCCAAAGATTTTATGTATATAACAGCACGACTTGCAAAAATATGTTGTGAATCCCATGAGGATAAAGTTTTCGTTTCAGAGTATCGGAACGTCATTCTGAAATTTTCAAGGAAGAAGTTTTTCAAATTTCAGGAAGCCGATGATAGATACGGCACTCTAACTTCATTGAGGGACATTGTTCATGAAACCTACGAGTGTAATTCCAGGAAATATCGTAAAAAAGGTGTTTTAATCACGCCAGTTTTCATATCATCAGACACACGCAATACTTAAAAGATATGCCGGACAGATCTATTCATACTCTGATCAATGGAATGAAAAAAAACTAAAAATGCAAAACGAACAAAGTGAGATAAAAAAACAGCATAATAACGAAATAAGTGATTAAATAATCAAAAAACAAAAAGGGGAAACACCATACAGACTCATAAAACATGCAATCGAAAACTCTCCGAATAATTAAACATGCCAAACCACTAAACACTGAACAGAAAAGAAAGATGCCCCTGAAAAAGCGAACGCAGATCTAATCTGGGTGTAGACAGACGCGCAACAAAAGAAGGAATTGGCTGGCGAGCAAATGAGTTCATCCTTAAGGCGAGTGCGCTGCAGCAGAGCGCTCGAATTGCATGAACATTTTTAGTGCGGCAGGCAGGACGGTGTCTCTAATGCAAGCCATCATCACGCGCTCCATCGAACAATGCGACGAGTGCGAAGATGGGGAGTGATGGGGTGCTGGGAGTGATGTGGGTCATGGGAGTGATGGGGTGCTGGGAGTGATGGGGTGATGGGAGAGATGGGGTGGTACGAGTGATGAGGTGCTGGGAGTGATGTG